>PGWS01025522.1:0-10000 GCA_002896235.1 Cicer reticulatum
TATTTATTTATTATTTATTTTATTAATTATTTATTTATTTACTTAATTATTTATTATTTATTATTCATTTATTTATTCAGTTACTTATTTAATTATTTATTTCATTACTTATTTATTATATATTCATTTATTTATTTACTTATTAACGTATTTACTTATTTATTTATTTATTTACTTATCCATTTATTATTTCTTTATTCATTTACTTATTTATTTATTTTATTATTTATTCATTTACTTATTCGTTTATTTATTATTTATTTTATTTATTCATTTACTTATTTATTTATTTATTATTTATTCATTCTTTATTTATTCGTTATTAATTTATTATTTATTTTATTAATTATTTATTCATTTATTTATAGTAAGTAATTCATTTGTATTTTGTGGTGTGTGGTTATAATTCCCTCGCGGACTATTAGAGACGACGACCGATAAAGAAACGACCCGTTAGCAGATCAGACTCATTGGACAGAATCTTCAGCCGAGATAAGGGGTGGGATGAGGTTCGATCTTATGAGTATAAAATAATGTGAGATGAACGGGAATGCTGAAATTCCCAAAAGTTCATTCGGGGCTTACTACGTACAGTTGAGCCCTATTGAGTAATAATAATTAATTAATAAGATGTGAATGATAATAGTGAGGACTAAAATATAATTTAGCAACCTGTAGAATTGTCGTGAATTTATTTATATTAAGATTGCATGTTGTCCGATTTTATGAAATCTTATGTTGATTGTTAATGTATGAATGATATGAACTTGAATGTTTTTGTTACTTGATTGAATTTGTGATATTACTAGAATGTGTCACCGATTGAATTCCTTATTATGTGATTGATGAAATTGGATTGTGTATTGTGATTAGTGTAAACCAAATATTGTGATTTTATTGTGATTGACTGATAAAGATATATAATGATGAATATTGTGAAGTCAAACTGAAACTTAGTGAGTAGTGATGATCGAGTAAGTCTGAGATATGTGTTGTAGATTTTGGAGTTAGGATTATTTTGTCATCATATAGCGAGGGTCTGACAAACCTAGTGATTCGGGGAAGTACAACTGAGTGAGCCTGATCGTGGAGGGCTACAGTCGAACTATAAGGTAAGACTGATAGACCTTGGGGGTACACCTAGTGGGGAATTCCTAAGTGGATTAGTGGGTTATTCCCTAAGGCCGAGAACTACCGTGCAACACAAGAGTACCCCGACTGTCGCGTATTGATTGCGTTTCAGCAAGTGTACTGAATCGTTGCAAGTAATAATAAAACGGTAGTACCGAGTGTCGAACTCAAGGATTGCGTTTTACTATTGAATTATATTTGATTACTAGAATTGAACAAAAAGGTTCCCAAGTTGATTGAAATAATGTTTGAAATTAACAACAATAATAAAATTGATCTTTTATAATGAGAAAAATGTCAGGGATGAGTTTCACTTCGAATCCAACCTTGGTGTCTAATTTGATCCTAGTTACTGAATTCCTTTATTGAATTATTACCGAATTCTCTTTATTATTTTTGCCCTAATGTCTTAGTGACAGAACCTTTAATTCCAAAGTAACCCCTAATTCCTTAGTGGATTTAAGATTAGAATTAAGCATTACCGTATAGAAATTCTCTTGTAAATTATTGCTTTGCAACTAATTTAATTGGTTTCATGACCTGCATCTATCCCTAGATTACAAATTCATGAATTTCTCATCTCAAGCATTCGTAAAGTCCACTTCCGTTTCAAAATAAAAATCGTAGAACATTTTAATGTTGATCAAGCAATAAAAAGCATTAAGCACAGAGATGAGAAAAACAATTCAATAAACTCATTCATATAGCTAGAAATCAAATCAGAAAAATAAGGGTTTCATCTGGTTACACTCATCCCTAACAAATAGGGTTTAGTTACTCATGACAGAGATACAAAAGATAAGGATTAAAGAAGAATTACAAGAATGATTCATGGATGATTCTTGATAAAACTGCTTCAATCGCGTTAGAAACGACCGTCTTGAGTTTCTATGCTAGGTGGGCACAAGTCTCCCAAGTTCCCCAGAGTCAAAGATCCCTAAAAACAGTAAAAATCTGCTTATGATTCTGTCGCGGCCGCGCACACCCAAGCGCGGAAAAACTCGCTCCAAGCGCGCATTGGCAGAGCCGATGCTGAGAAATGGCGCTCCAAGCGCTAGGGCCGCTCCAGCGCATTCATCTGCTATCTGATGTATTTTGCATCTTTTCGCATCTTTGCTTCTGAAATTTGGTCCCTGTCTTCATGAAAGTTGTAGATATGGACTTAGCTTTCAATAGCACTTGGAATGACACTACTTGGACATCTAGAACTCCAGATATGCTGCAGTAACTCCACATTAGTCATGTTGATTTTTCACCAAAATTCCAGCACTGCACTAAAACAAAACGCAATGAAATTACGACAAATTCCTACTTAATCAGTGAAATAAAAAAAAAAACATTTATTAACTCAAAGAACAAAAATCAACAATGGTATTAAATAAATCCTATAATTTAACTGATGATTGAGGATAAATAGACTAAAACAGTGGGAAATATGCATATGATGAAGACATCACAACCCCAAACTTAATCTATTGCTTGTCCCCAAGCAACATTAATTTCATATTTGGTCCTGTTAAATGCACACTGTAATTTATTTCTCAAATTACATTAAACTCAAATTCAAAGTTCTTGCTACTGCAAAACATTCATCAGCTCTATGATGTTTTCAAAAATACAGACAACAAGATTGTAACACCTCCCCGTGGCATTCATTATACAAATTCAAACTCTCTCTTCACACAATCTCACCAAAATTTCTCTCAAGTGTTTAGAAGGGTTATGAAATTTATCACCAAATCCTAGAACATGCATCACGCTCCATAGGCTAGAAAAAATTCTAGTTGCAATCATAATGCAGCAAACACATACATTTTGGAGGGACTTTCGGGTTGTAATGAGCTAGGTAAGGGTAGGACATTTTGGAATAGTAGGCTTTACCACTTGGAGTTAGGCATACATTTCCAGATTATTCTACCATATTTTTTTTCTTCACCTTTTCATAATGGAGATTCTCAGACATTGACAGAAGAACCAAGAAGATATATTTTGTTTTTGTTTTTGTTTTTCTTCTTTCTTCTTTCATTTTATTTTTCTTCTTTTTATTATTTTTTTTTCTTTTTCTGAGAATCACCCACCACCCCAAACTTAAAAAGTTGCTATCCCATGAGCAACCCCAAACTTAGAATTTTATCAAGACCATAATTTTTTTCTTTCTACCTAACTCCAAGTAAGGTGATTTAATTAAAGTCAGGTGTTTGGCTTGTAAGGTGGCTAGTAACCGAAATAAAAGGGCAAGGCTCAAAGGGGCTAGCAAAGGATAAAATTTTCATAGGGTAGTTAGAAAGGCTCAAACGACCAATAAAATTGCCTCAATGTATGCATAAATTACAAGTGATGCAAGTCAGAATTAGTGCAAGTTCTAGAGGAATAACACATGTCTGGATAATCACACAACAAAGAATTTAAGTGTTTAGGCTCAAAAGCTCACAGCTAGGATAATAAGAGAGAGTATGAACAATCAAAATAAAGCCAACATGCTTCTGAAAAGTTAAAAATGTATTTTTGAAAAATTGATGGCATATTAGCCTTCTACAACCATTTATTAATCAAGAATGCATGCATTAGGAAGGCTTGTCGACTTGAGCAATAACATAATCCAAGAAATAAAATTTAACTGGCAAAATCACAAACAGAAATTTTAAGATCAAGTGCAAGTTATTACAACTGTTTCATCATAGTACACATTTAGTGAAAGGAACAAAAAAAACATGAAGAACAGAAAGTCAACATACACTGAAATTAAACAAAGAAAGCGAGAACACGGAAAGCAACAGGACAAACAACAAAAAGAAAAAGGAAAGAAAGGAGAAAAAAATTCAAAAACAAAAGAAAGAAAACTTCTCTAGTTTAGCAATTCACGGATCCTCGTTCAGATCGTCTGTTCCTGTTCCGCTATGGTCGCCGGTATAATGGTGAGGTGTGAATAAATCAGCATAAAACATGCCTCCTGGTGTCTGTTGAGAGGAGGCAAATGCTCGATAGAGATTGGTCATCCCTAGTTCTAATCTGGCATGTCCATCTCGCTGATCAATCATCACTTGTTCCATCATAGTTTCCAATCTACTGATTTTGTCCTCGTTAGAGAGCTGGGATGAGTGTGGAGGGTGGTGTTGTGGTTCTTGTGGCTCAGTATTTTCCTCTGCTGGAATTGCTGCTGGTGGGGTAACAGGAGGGTCTGCTGGAATCATAGAGTGTTTTGTTATCCATCTGGCAGTGATTGGAGTAGCTGGTTTCAACATTTCTTCGCCTTTTTTGGTACCACTCGCACCAGCTCACATAGCGTGATGGAAGTAGCCTGTTGGGGGATCAAGAATGGCTGTGCCCCTGATATCCTTGGCTATTAACATGCCCACAATTAATCCTGCACCTTTTAAGATAGCAAGTATAGACATGCTCTTTGGAAATGTTATATCATACACATTCGAACATGCATTAGTTATGATGGACAAACAGTACTCCATGCTTTAGCATCGGTGTGAGGTCCACTGAGCGTAATTTCCGAACGAGCCATCTCTATTTCGTACCCAAATCTGTGCCTGGTCTGCATAAAATGCGTAGGATTTCCTGACTGTGGGTCTATACGTTGTGTTCCATAGCTAGAAAGCCGCAATCATGTATTTCGGCAGGCCAACATGTCATGGATGACTGAGGTGTGGAATGGTACTCTTTTCCCCTCACGTAACACAAATGGTCAAATGGGATGTTGGTCAGACTTTAGATCGGAAGCATCTAGAGTAGAATTCCGCAGCTAATGACTTGCTCGCTGTGGTTCAAATGTGGTCAGCTTCTCCCATCCTCTAGAAGCATCATGCCTGGATGTCAACAAATTCACCGTCTTCCAACTGAAAATTTTTTCACTTACAAACTTGTGGACTGCTGGGAGTTTGGCATGGTATTCCTGTGTTGCCCTGGTCTTGAATAGGAATGCATCGTGTTGTGGGGCGGAAGATGTAGCTGCAACCTTAGTTCGTTTTGTTTTTTGTTGGGTTGCCATTCGATCCTGAAAAACAAGTAATCACCCCCAAGTTTCAGAATATTTCAAGTGAGAGCTACTTAATTTAGGTACGGTCTATCTTTGAAAAATAACATCGTACATGGTCATGAGTTTGTCTACCTTGGTTGTGTCATTTCGACAAACAGTTGGAATGCAAGCATAGTAATGGTTGTGACATTTTATCAAACAGTTGGAATGCAAGCAAAGTAATGGTTATGACATTTTATCAAACAGTTGGAATGCAGGCATAATAATGATTGTGACATTTTATCAAACAGTTGGAATGCATGCATAGTAATGAATGAACAACCCCCAATCTCGCAACCATTAACCCCATTCGATCTCTTTAAACAAGCATGTGTGCATGCATAATGTATACATTTAGCATAGATTCAAATTTAAAAGAGAAAAACCCACATGCATCAGTAAACAAGAATGAGTTGCTATTTAGAGGCTTGGGGAAACTTACTTGAGGATGGGATGATTGGATAAGAGATAGAAACTTACTTGAGGATGAGACAATTTTCGAGATTGTGTGCAAGGAGGGAGCTTGACCTTCAATGATAATGGTGTATGTGAGAGATAGGAAGTTGACTTACTTGTAGTGTTTAAAATAGGCCCAGAGTTACTAGGATATCTGTGGAATGCGCTTCAAGCGCCCCAGGCGCGCTCCAAGCGCGCGTTGGCAGTAGGGAAATCTGGGAAATGCGCTTCAAGCGCCCCAGGCGCGCTTCAGGCGCGCGTTGGCAGTAGGGACATCTGGGAAATGCGCTTCAAGCGCCCCAGGCGCGCTTCAGGCGCGCGTTGGCAGTAGGGAAATCTGGGAAATGCGCTTCAAGCGCCCCAGGCGCGCTTCAGGCGCGCGTTCACTCCCTGAATTGCGCTTCAGGCGCACGGTTTGCGCTTCAGGCGCGTTTTTCCCCTTCTCAACTGAAAAAAAACACTCCCTAACACATTTTATGAGTTCTTGCCTATGCTAAACATCAAGAATGAATAAAATTAGTAATTCAAAACTAAAATTGAAAGTAAATTAAATAAAGTGACATGAAATTAAAATGCAAAGGATATGAAGTTGGGTTGCCTCCCAATAAGCGCTTGTTTAGTGTCCTCAGCTTGACAGATCATTCTTCAAATGGCAACCAGATGGATGGACTCCATCGAAAGTTTTGACTCTTCCCCGAAATACGATTTGAGTCTTTGTCCATTGACCTTGAAGTTCCGATCGGAGTGTACATCTTTCACTTCGACGGCACCGTGTGGAAATACCTTGGTTACCTTGAAAGGGCCCGACCATCTGGACTTTAGTTTTCCGGGAAACAACTTCAATCTTGAGTTGAATAGGAGAACTAGTTCTCCTTCTTGGAATTCCTTGAATTTGATTTTTTTGTCATGCCATTTCTTGGTTTTTCTTTATATATTTTTGGCATTCTCATAAGCAAAATCCGGAATTCCCTAACCGTGAAGTTGAAGAATTTCTCGCCTCTCCGCCTTGCCTGAGTCAAAGTTCAAGTACTTCGTCGCCCAATGCTACGATGTTCAAGTTCGAGAGGTAGATGACAAGCTTTACCATAACAATTTGAATACGGTGACATACCCAGGAGGTCTTAAAAGCTGTTCCGGTATAGGCCCAAAGTGCATCATCAAGTTTCGTTGACCAATCTTTTCGTAGAGGCGGTACTGTCTTTCGAGATTAAGCAGGGTAGGGTCGTTTAAGCTGCCTGTGGAGACTTCAACTTGCCCACTTGTTTGTGGATGGTATGGGTTGCCACCTATGATGCACATTATATTTCTTAAGAAGGGTATTCCATATTCAGGTTTAGGAAAATGGGTGCCTTCCGTCACTGATCAAGGCTCGAGCACGCCGAAGCGGAGCGAATATGTTCTTCTTGAGAAAGGTGATAACCTGTTTCGAATCATTTGTTGGAGTAGCTATTGCTTAACCCATTTTGAGACATAATCCACCGCCACCAAAATATAAACTTTGTTATATGACGATGGGAATGGACCCATGAAATCAATACCCCACACATCGAACACTTCTACTTCTAATACAGGATTTTGCGGCATCTCATCCCGTTTTGAGATGTTACCGGTGCGCTGGCATCGATCGCATTTCTTCACATAGTTGAATGTATCTTTGAATAATGAAGGCCATAACAGCCCCAATTGTAGAACTCTTGCTGCAGTTCGGTCACCACTGAAATGACCCCCATACTCGGAGTCGTGGCAGTGCCACATTACCTTTTCTTGCTCCTCCTCGGGCACACATCTTCGCAACAGCCCATCCACTCCTCTTTTGTACAGAAAGGGTTCATCCCATACATAGAATTTGGCATCGTGGATAAACTTCTTGCGTTGTTGGTAATGGGAAACAATGGAATTTGTCCCCACCGTTGAACTTAGCGAAAGGTCGGCAAACCAAGTACGTGGCTAATGCCATGATGTGCTCATCAGCCAAATGAATCTCGAATGCGGTCGATGATGTCCTCATTCTTTCCTCAACCTTCTCCATCGAGTAGTGATGCGGCCACAGTGTTCTCTGACCCCTTATGGGTATTCGCCGGATCGTCAATGTCAAATTCTTGTGAGTATAGGAGTCCATCTAAGCAACCGTGGTTTTTTGATCCTGCTTCAGCTAATACAAATACCTCGATGATAGTCAGTGATCAGGTGAAAAGAACAACTTTCTTATTTCGCTATACTACTTAAGACTCCGAAATTTATCAAAAGTCCATAGACTACAACTAATAATTATTTTTCAGTTGTAGCATATGAATTGGTGTTGTGCTCTGGATTTGAAAACATGATAGCTATAAGATGCACATGCAACATCTTGTCGTTTTCTGTTGTGCCCCAGACTGCCCGAATAGCGGACTGTCACTTGCAAATCACACATGATCTTTCACATTATATCCTCGGCTTCCGTGACCAGTCAGGTTGCATGATATGGGGGCAGGCAGTTATCAGGCTCTGTTTTCTAAATCTGTTCTAAAGCATGCCCATACCAATCCTCATTGAATTGAAAGGTGTGTCAGTTTCGTCATAATAAAGTTGTGTAAGTGGATTTAGCAATTTTGTGAAATAGTCTTTTATAAACCTCTATCTAAATCCAGCATCTGGCTCCTAAAAAGCTTCTGATGCTTCGTTTGCTCTTGTTAGTAGGAGAGAGGAATTCATCATCATACTCACTCAACTTTGCTCCCTCTCGTCTAGCCTCTGAGTCCCTCTATGTCGAGGATACATATCTCTGGTGGCCTTAAAATCACAATTCCCTCTCTTCTACCATAAATGACATTCTCCCAATTTAGACCAAGTTAGATTTTCACACCTGTTCAATACAGAGATAGATTAATCAAGAACAGCTATCTAAAAGATGGCCAAATACGAAAAGTCCTCCATGATACCTCAATAGTCCAATCATATCAGAAATATGGACAATCATGCACCTTTGAAATGTGGCTGGCGCATTACACAATCCAAATGGCATTCTTCGATAAGCAAATACCCCATACGGACATGTAAATGCAGTTTTCTCTTGATCCCCGGGTGCTACAGCTATCTGATTGTATCCTGAATAGCCGTCTAGGAAGCAGTAATAATCATGTCCGGCTAACCGCTCAAGCATCTGATCAATGAAAGGGAGCGGGAAATGATCCTTCCTCGTGGCACTGTTCAATCTCCTGTAATCAATACACACTCTCCAGCTTGTAACCGTCCGAGTAGGAATTAACTCGTTCTTTTCATTTGTGATGACAGTCGTTCCGCCCTTTTTTGGTACCACTTGGACGGGACTCACCCAGGAGCTATCTGAAATTGGGTATATGAGTCCGGCTTCTAGTAGCTTTACCACCTCTTTCCTGATTACTTCTTTCATTACCGGATTCAATCTCCTTTGGGGTTGTACTACCGGTTTGTGATTGTCTTCCATGAGGATTTTGTGCATACAAAAAGTCGGACTATTCCCTCAAGTCATCAATGGACCAACCGATAGGCACCCTTGTGCTTCCGCAGAATTCTCAACAACTTATCTTCTTGTAACGCTTAAGCTTGCACTAATTATGGCTGGATTTTTTCTTCTTCACCCAGGAATACATATTCAATGAAGAGGCCACTGCTGAGTTCAATCAGTGTGTCTTTTCTCAGTCGGGTTTGTCTTCATTCCCTTTCAAGTCTTCCCACCTAGTAGGAAAAACGGGAGGAGTAGGATGGTGATGCTTCTAACATGGCCCACACCTCCTCATCTTTGGGTCTTCACTTCTTGACGACATCTTGGGTGTAGACATAAACTCTTTCTAATTGGTCAGGCTGGTGTTTGGATGCTTTATTTCTTCATTGACTATCTCATCTAAAATCTCGATTCATTGCACCCTTCTCTTTCTTTTGAGTGTTCCATGGCTTTTAGAATGTTAAAAGTGACGGTTTCTTCATTTACTTCAAGGTTAAGGTGCCATCTGCTACATCAATCATAGCTCTCCCTGTTGCCAAGAACGGCCTCCCCAAAATCAAAGGAATGTCGTTGTCTTCCTCCATATCTAGTACCACAAAATCTACCAGAAAAATGAACTTGTCCACTTTAACCAACACATCTTCCACCACTCCATAGGGATGTTTCATCGAGCGGTCCGTAAAATGTAGCATCAGTTGTGTATCCTTGACTTTTCCAATGCCCAATTTTTTGTATATTGAAAGGGGCATAAGACTTACACTAGCCCCAAGATCGCACAAAGCCTTCCCAAAAGTTCTATTTCCAATAACGCACGGGATTGAGAAGCTTCCAGGGTCCTTGAGCTTCGGTGGCAGCTTCCTTTGTAGTATAGCACTACACTCTTCAGTAAGCATAACTGTTTCACCACCGATTTTTCTTTTTTTCGA
>PGWS01025529.1:0-19858 GCA_002896235.1 Cicer reticulatum
ATTGTTTTCTCCATATACTTAATGTCCTTTGACTTAAAAGTGTTAAAGCTGAAAATTTTGTTATATCACCGTCATGTGTTTTGGATCAGCCACTATCCAAGTACCACATGTTTGAAGTCTCTTGTTTGCATACCTACAAAATTTGAAATCAAACTTTATTAGTTACCCAATGTGCTTTGGGTCCTTGATGGTTAGTACCTTTCTTTACCCATATGTAATGCCCTCTTGGAACACTAATGTTTCTAATATGACATGTATTAGGCGTATGACCATGAAGACCACAATAGAACAAGTAGGATTAAATCTACTGTTAGTAGCATATGTATGAGATTTATTTTGAATAATTTTCTTATTATAAAGATCATCCTTTTTCATAACTATTAATTTTTCTTGATTAGATTGACTACTTGCTTTAACAAAAAATAGTTTTGTTCATATTTGGTTTATCAAATTTTGAATATCCAAGACCTTTTTGTCTTTTGAGTATCTTTTGCATATTTAAAACATTTTCCCAATCCTATATTGTCCTTTTCGTACCTTCATCACCCTAATTTAATTGGAACAATTTGAAAGAGAGGGAATCACATTTAATGTGCATGCAAATTCTGTTTTAGTTTTCAGAGGAGATTTTTTCTCAGGGCATAAATATCAACTTTTTCTTTAAGAATTGAGATTTGTTTCTTTTGTGTTGTTGATATAGTTTACAACAGATTTTTCTACATTTCAATCGTAGAGTTTCTTTATTGCGTTTTGAGCATCAATTGTATTCTATAATTAATTCATTATTAGTTTCATTGTATGAGGAGAGTCTATATTACTAACTCTCTTCTTCATCATCTGATTGATGCGAGGCCATTAATGCAACATTGGCGCATTCTCTTCACTTTCTGTTTCTGAAGATGAACTTACTTCATTGTCTTCCCAAACTATGTATGCCTTCTTGAAGTCTTTCTTTTTTATTGACATTCTTCTCTTAGCAAGGTTTGGGCAATCTGCTTTAATATGTCCTGTTTTTTCCACATTCAAAGCAAGTGAAGTTTTGATTTGATGTAGAATTATCTTTCTTCTTGAAGCTTTTCCTTTTGAATATTCTATCATTTTTAAGAAACTTACCAAATTTCTTAACAAGAAGGATAATATTTTCATCTTCATCTAAATCATTGTCTTTGATTTGTTCTCTTGATTCGGTCTTTAAAGAAATATTTTTGGTCTTCTTTTCTTGACTTTCATTTTGTTCTAATCTTTCAAAGTTCGATTTCATGCTCTTTGAAGTTTTCCAAATAGTGCAAAAAGCGACATTTTGGATAGGCTTTTCTTTTCGGATATTGCTGTCACTTTTGGTTGCCAGGGCCTTGTCAATGATCTCAGTACTTTTAGATTTAATTCATCATTGGTGAAGATTTTTTCCGAGTGCTGTCAATGATTGGTTAAGTGGGAGAACCTTTTCTGTAAGTCTAGAATAGACTCTCCGGGCTGCATTCGAAATAATCATATTCTCTTGTGATAATGTGTTGAGTTTAGATCTCTTTACTTCAATGGTGCCTTCGTGAGTTACTTCCAACGTATCCCATATTTCTTTTGCTGTTTTACAGTGAGATATGCGGAAAAATTCATCCATTCCTAGTGCAGATTGTAATATATTCTTAGCCTTCTTATCGAACAACACTTTTCTTTTATCATCATCAGTCCAAGAGTTTTTTATCTTTATTTCTTCTTTGTTATTGATGACAGTTTTTGGAATGTGAGGACCATTTTCAACTGCATCCCATATGTCGTCTCCCTGTGCTTCGAGATACACTTGCATACGTATCTTCCAAAATCGTAGTGCTCTCCAACAAACATGGTGGCTTGGTACTGCTACCACCATCTCTAAAAACAGGTTGTGCGGAAGCCATGTATATTTGATCGAGGAGTAAATTACCTTAACCTGCTCTGATGCAATTGTAAGTATAGAAGTACGCCTAAGAGGGGGGGGGGGGGGGTGAATTAGGTGTTAGTAAAGTTTCTTGTTTTTTAGTGATATGATAGTTGGATTTTCTGAGTTTAAGAACAAAGCTTAATAAAAAACTGCCAGTAAGTAATGGACACTTTAAGATTTATCCTGGTTCCCCCTTATAACCAAGGGTACGTCCAGTCCTCTTGCACACCACAAGAGATTAATCCAATACTTGTCAGAAAATGTACAACTCCACCCTGAGATTCTTGCTACAAAAACTTCTAACAATACTTCTAAGATAACACACCACTATCTTAGATTAAGCTATCTTGTACAAATGATACAATAAGGTTTGAATGAGTCTAAGATGTGGTATATTGATAAACAACTCAATAGCAATTCAAGTACTTGAGAACTTTTAGAATGATATGAAATCTAATTCAAGTACTTAGAAAAATCAGAATTTTGTTCAAAGTTGTTTTATGAATTAATTCAAGGATGGTTTATTTTTGATCTGAAGTTATGGGGTATTTATACTCCATAAAACATCCTTTCAGATTCGTGGCCATTGATCCAAGAGGTTTGATGAAAAACTACAATGTTCTAGAGGCATCCCATATCTGAAAAATTGTAATGTTTCCAGGTGTATTCGAATACAGTATATGTGTATTCGAATACACATCTTTGTAACGTTTAAAAAATTCAAATTTTACATCTTGTATTCGAATACACATTAGTGTAGTCGAATACAGATTAGTGTAGTCGAATACACACAAAGGATTTTGGCCACTGACTTAGCTTGTATTCGACTACAGATGGGTGTAGTCGAATACAACATTTTAAAGTTTTGCCTCTGACTTAAGTTGTATTCGAATACAACATGGTGTATTCGAATACACTTATGCAAATTGTCAAAATATATGATTTTAAATGATTTGTTAATGTTGTTTTTTGATTTTCGAAAATATGTTAAATGCATATGTAAATATGAATTGTTCTCATGTATTTGAACTATTGATTTGTATCATATACCTTTACAATTAATCATTTATTATTTGGATTTTGAAGCTTATTGAAGATAGTTTGATCTTCTTTTTGATCTTGCTGCATTGTCCATAGTTGGTGGTCTTGTCGTCATCAAAAAACATGTAGTTACAGTTTCGATAGAAAAGTCATAAGATGAATTTGAGTTAGACTTAGAGGCAAAGGATACAATAATGGTGTTTATTATTTCTGAAGGTGTTGGAAAACACAAGAAAATGACGTTTGAATTGTGTTTTACATTTCTTAAACTACTTTGTTTTCCCTACGAAAATTGTTATTTATCAAAATATTCAACTTACTTTTAAACCCAAGTTTAGACAAGGTAAAGTTGAACCATAAGGAACTAAGATGTATGAAATAGAAGAGGATAAAGAAGAACATATATTTTATACTAGTTCACAACAAACTATTGCTACATATAGCCCTCCCTTTTCAAATTTTTTTTGCCTCAGTATATATCAAGGGCTTAACCCTCCTATTTCCATAAATATAATACAAGTATTCTTTACCTTGTCTTTTCAAGCTGAGTATTTTTCTCTAGCCTTTCTAGCTTGTCATCTCCAAAACCTTCTTCAAGATTCTGGCATATTGTCGTTGAGGTTCATGAGAGTTGTTGTACCTTTTTAGGTACCTCTTAAGGATGAGAGGGTTGTTGCTACTATTGGGCTGATTTACATCAGTTATAGTTTATGTCTAATTTGATACAAAGTTTGTTTTTAGGATTGTAACTCATTATAGGGGATTTTACAATTTAAGTCCTATATCAGTACAAGTATGTGAGTACTCTTTGACCGATTTAAATTGACTTTAATAAGTCTCTATGAGAGGATAATTCATTCATTCTTTTAGTTTTATGTGTTCCTTACTTTTTTCAGATTTTCTTCTTAACACAGCATTTTTCATTTTCTCTCGAAAAACACTCTTTCACGCTTACTCGTAAAGGATTGGGTGAATTCTTATTAAATACATAGATGAAGTGTCCATTGAGAATGTTACCGTTGGAAATCTTCGATCATCATTTAAGGCAAATAAGTCGTTATATCGTTGTGAATGATTATGTGTATCTTGGTATTGAGGACAAGGAATCAGAAGGTATTATGATCAAATCAAATCTTAAGGAGTTTTAGACAGGTAAAAATATAGAATGTTCAAAGGATGTGCATTTGCTTCGTCTACTTTGGAGCATTGACTTTTTAAGAGTGTTGATTTTTAAGAGCGTTGGCTTTCTTATAACAATGACTTTTTAGAAGATACATAATAACTAAGAGTCAGACGCTTAATGTGATAATTAAAGATAGGGGAAATTACTTGATTGTCATGCTTATCAAGGCAGACACATATTTACTTGTTGATTTTATGAGAGACAAATGATGACTCTTCATCATATGCATATTTTTCATTGTTTTTAGTCTTATCTATCTTTAATATTAGTTAATTTAATGAGTTATTTGATATATTTTTTGATTTTAATTCTTGGATTTAATGAAATGTTTATGTTCTTATTTCCTTGATTAAGTAGAGATATTTCGTGTTTTGCGTTGTTTCCTTTTTTTAATGCATGTTGAATTTTTGGTGAGAAATTAACAAGACATATGAGGAGTATATTTCAGTCATATCTCGAGTTGTAGATGTCCAATTAGAGTCAAATCAAGTGTATATGAAGCTAGGCTCCATCACTACTGAGTTTATAAAGACACTGGAACCCATTCAACTCAAAAAATAAGCACAATGCAGAAAATGTCAAGACAACTGTATAAAAAATACGTTTGGGGACTTGTACCTAGCAGAGAAAACTCAAAGATGACTATTTCTAACACCATTGGAGAAGTTTTATAAGAACCATTCATGATATTGTAGTATAGGGATAGATGAAGGTCATGAACCAACTAAATTAGTTCCAAAGGCAATAGTTTAACAAGAGAATTCTTGTACAATTAAGGCTTAATTTAATCCTAAATCCACTAGGAAATTAAGGGTTACTTTGCAATTAAAGGTTCTATCACTTAAGACAATATGGCAAGAATAATAAAGAGAATTCGGTAATAATTCAATAAACGAATTTCGGTAATAATTCAATAAAGGAATCCGGTAACTAGGATCAAATTAGCCACCAAGGTGGGATTCAAAGGGAAATTCATCCCTAACATTTTTCTTATTATAAAGGATCAATTTTATTATTGTTGTTAATTTAAAATATTATTTCAATCAATTTGGGAACTTTTTGTTCAATTATATAATTAAATATAATTCGATAGTAACACAATCCTTGAGTTCGACACTCGGTACTACGTTCTTAAATTATTACTTGCAACGATTTAGTACACTTGTTGAAACACTATCAAGTTTTTGCGCCGTTGCGGGGATTAGCCAATATCACTATTGAGTATATTTATGTACTTAATTGAAATTTTTTGCTCTGCAATAAAATTTTTGTTTTATTAATTATTTACTTTGTATTAAACTTTTATTACTCAAAATTTGTCTAACCTTGTATGCGAGGCTATAGTGCTCAGTCGAACTTCTCTTTGATCCAGTAATAAAAAAAAAATGTGAAAGCAAATCGAAAGGCGATTCGAGAAATGAGACAAAGGGAAAAACAATTAGTAGCGAAAGAAGAGGATTTATTGGGGATTTTTTTTCTTCATATTTGCAGAAATTGCTGATCCACCACCACCTAAACGTACCTTCGGTGAGTATGGGAATCGAGGATTCATATGTTTCTATTTTTTTTTCCTTCTTTTTGATCATGTCAAAAAAGGGGAGAAAATTTGGTATTGTTGTTTCTTTAAAAACCTTTGTAGGTCTTCAAAAAAGTTTTCAATGTGATCACATACATTCAAGATCAACAGGGGAATATGCATACATTACAGGGGAGCAATATTAGAATGATTACAATCTCTCCAAAACAACAACATTTTGTCATAATCAAAAGGGGGAGAATGTAAAATACATTTTTTTGATGTAGAGAAAGATCAACAAATATGATCAAAGCAACAAGCTCAAAAAGAAGTTCAAATATCTTCATTGATAAAAACGTTAACTTCCAAACTTATTAGATGTTTAATATTAAAGGTAAAGGTAAATGATACAGCCAATACTTTCAAATACATTGAGAACCATTCATATTTACATATGCATATAAAGTATTTTCAAAAGTCAAAATTACATTAACAAAGTCTTAAAACTAATATTTTGACAAAATACAAAGGTGTATTCGAATACAGCATAGTGTATTCGAATACAGATGCAAGTCAGAAGCAA
This sequence comes from Cicer reticulatum, assembly GCA_002896235.1. Taxonomy (NCBI): domain Eukaryota; kingdom Viridiplantae; phylum Streptophyta; class Magnoliopsida; order Fabales; family Fabaceae; genus Cicer; species Cicer reticulatum. The sequence continues at coordinate 6,242 of PGWS01025529.1, forward strand.
AAGCTTCACATTTGTATTCGACTACGACATGTGTAGTCGAATACAAAGCAAGCAGTAGCCAAAACTTTTGCATCTGTGTTCGACTACAACCTGCTGTAGTCGAAATACAAAATAAGTCAATAGCTAAAACATTTGCATATGTATTCGACTACACCCTTATGTAATCGAATACAAAACAAGTCAGTAGCCAAAACTTTTACATATGTATTTGACTACGCCCTTATGTAATTGAATACAAGCAAGTCAGTGGAAAAAATCACGAATTTGTATTCGACTACATGAGGATGTATTCGAATACAAGGTGCAAATTTTGAATAAATATGAACATTACAAAGAGGTGTATTCGAATACATACATCCTGTATTCGAATACAACTAGAAGCAATACAATTTTTTAGATCTAAAATGGTTCTAGATCATTGTATTTTTTTCATCGAACCTCTTGGATCGATGGCCACAAATCTGAAGAGATGTTTATGGAGTATAAATACACCATAACTTTAGATCAAAAATACACAATCCTTTGAATCAAACCTTTAACAACTTTGAACAAAATTCTGATTTTTACAAAGTACTTACTTATCATTTTCATATCATTCAGAAAAGTTCTCAAAGTACTTGAAGTATTATTGGATTGAATCATTATACCTCTTTTATATCCTTATTCCAAATGATATTGTATCACTTGTAAAAGAAAGTAGTACTTTCTTTAAGTAGCTTAATCTAAGATAGTGGTGTGCTATCTAGAAGTATTGTTAGAAGTTTGTAGCAGAAATCCCAGGGTGAATTAGTACATTTTCTGACAATAGTGGATTAATCTCTTGTGGTGTGCAGAGTGGACAGGATATACTCTTGGTCATAAGGGAACCAGGATAATCTCATTGTGTTCTTTATTTTTCGCAGAAAATCTTTAACACCTAATTCACCTCCCCCCCTAGGCGTACCTCTGTCTTAACATCTTTGATTGCAAACTGCATCAGAGCACACAAAAAATGATTGAGATCATGACATCAAAATGAACAAATGATTTTGTATGATAGAGGTGGTGGGTCAAAAAGTGGTATGACAGCTGAGGACGCCGCTGAGAATAAAGAAGGGATGACAGCCTCTAAATATCAACCCCAAGTCGTCAATTATGGACATACAAGTTGGACTTTTATGGGGAGCACATAAAAATAGAACTTGTGAAGTACTAGAATGATGATGATGTAGAAGAACCAAAAGAGGTGACTTTATGGGTAACCATGGGAAGCCGATAATCCGTATTTAGTACGTACAATCCGGGTTTGGAGAAATCATCCAAAATTTTCATGGAAAGATCAACAGGGTGGATCTCAAGGTCAACCAGCAGCTCAAGCAAATCAAGCTCCACCTCAAAAAAGCTGCTTGGGAGAGTGTTATTGAGAAGTTAGTTACAAGTACAAGTTCTTTCATTGAAGAGTCAAGAGCCATCCATAAAAATGACTCAGCCTTAAATTGGGTCAACATGCTCAACAAATAGCACAAAGAGCGCCATAAATTTTCCTGGTGACATAGTTCTGAATCCGCAAAATAATGTCAAATTCAGGACAACAAGGAGTGGCAAAGTAAAGTGAACCAGTACCACTTAAAGCCAAAAAGAGTGGCAGTACTTCAACTTCAACCCACTCGTAGAAAATAGTCACCTTGACATCAATTGAGGGAGCACACCGCTCTTGAAAAGGAGTAAGAACTCGTGGTGCTGAAAAAGAGGCACTGCCAAGCCTGAAATTCGACTTCCATACCTTCAAAGATTAAGAATGAAGAAACTGAAAAAAAATTTTGGTAATTTCCTTGACGTTTTTAAAAAATTGCAAATTAAACATTCCTTTAGAAGCACTAGATCATATGTCGGCTTATGCCAAGTTCATGAGGAGATTCTATTAAAGAAAAGAAAAATTGGTAGTGAAATAGTGATGCTTACCGAAGAGTGCAGTGCTATTCTACAGAGGAAGCTGCCACCTAAGCTCAAGGATCCTGAAAGCTTTTTGTTCCTTGCGCTATTGGGATATAACTTTTGAAAAAACCTAGTGTGAGTCTTTATGCCCTTTTCTATATACAAAAGGTTAGGCATTGCAAGAGTCAAAGACACACAACTGATGTTACATTTTACGGATCGTTCAATGAAACACCCATATGGGGTGGTGGAAGATGTGTTGTTCAAAGTAGATAAGTTTATTTTTCTAGTGGATTTTGGTGGTACTAGACATGGAATGAAGACAATGATATCCCCTTGATCTTGGGGAGACTATTCTTACGCAATATGATTGATATGGCGGATGACACCTTAACCTTTAAGGTAAATGAGGAAAACAATTACATTCAATATTCTAAAAGTCATTAGAGCATTCAAAGAAAGAGAGGGTGCATCCGAATTTGAGATTTTCAATTCGATAGTCGATGAAGAAGTTGAACATCAAGGACCCATTCTACCGTTAGAAAGAGTGTTATGCCTACCCCAAGATGTTGTTAAAGATGTGAATATCCCAAGAGTAAAAGATGTTTATTCATGTTTGAAGCATCACCATCTCACTCCCCTCGCTTCCATAGTATATGAGAGGAGTTGAAAGGGAATGAAGACGAGTATCTAGAGAAAAAGAAGATACGTCACTGGTTGAGCTCAAGCAATTGCTTACCTCGCTTGAAATATGTATTTATTGGGGACAAGGATGATGTGTTCTTTATGTCAATATATACCACCTTGACAATGATGAGGTGTCAAACTAATGACCATAAGTAATCGCTTTCATGGGAGGCCCCATATGTAGATGAAACTTTATAATTTGTTTCTTTTTAATTGTGTGTAAACGTGCACTATGATGAAGAATTTTTAACAACTTAAAGCTAGTCTTAAACTATTTGTTTCAGATTTTGAAATTTAAACTCTATTTCTTTGCTTATATCATTCCTCAATTCGATGAGTTTCACTAATGCATGCATTGTTGATTACTCATTGGTTGTCAAAGTCTCACTTGACATTAAAAAAAAAAACTAAATAAATTTTGTAGTGACATGTTTGACATCTTTATATAGTTCATACTCTCTCTTATTATCCTAGATGTGAACTTTTGGGCCTAAAAACTTTAATTCTTTGTTGTGTCATTATTCAGACATGTGTATCCCTTTAGAACTTGCACTAATTCTGACTTGCATCACTTGTAATTTATGCACACACTGAGGCAATTTTATTTGGTTGTTTGAGCCTTTTTAACTACCCTGTGAAATTGTATCTTTTGCTAGCCCATTTGAGCTTTGCCCTTTTTATTTCGGTTACTAGCCATATTAAAGCCAAAGACCTGATTTTAATTATATCATCTTACTTGGAGTTAGGTATATAAAAATAAATACATAAAATAAAAATCTCCTTGCTGGTTCTAAGTTTGGGGTTGCTCATGGGATAGCAACCTTCTAAGTTGGGGTAGTGGTTCTCACAAAAAGAAAGAAATTTTCAAAAATTTTTTTTAATACGTTGATAAATAACATCTTCTTAGTTCTTCTATCAATGATTGATAATGTCCACCATAAAATATGAAGAAAAAATGAATAAAAAAGGGGGGAATAATTTGAAAATGTATGCCTAAGTTGTAAAGTCTATTATCCCAAAATGTCATACCCTTACCTAAGGCCCATTACAACCGAAAAGTCCTAAAAAAGCGTACGTCTTTGTTGCTTGTGATTGCTAACTAGAATTTTTTCAAGTCTATGGTAGCGTGATGCATGTTCTAGGATTTGAGTGATAAATGCATAACCCTTGCTAAAACACTTGAGAGAAGATTTTGGTGAGATTGTATGAAGAGGGAGTTGAATTTTGATGATGAATTGCTAAGGTTTACAAATTGTGCTTTTTTTTTTGTAAGCGACATGGAGCATGAATGAATGTTTTGTAGTAGCTGGAACTTTAGGAGTTATGTTCATTTATTTGAGATATTGAGTTAAAGTTTGCTTTTAACTGTACAAAATCTAAAATTAATTGATGCTTGGGGACAAGCAATAGATTAATTTGGGGGTTGTGATGACTCTTCAACATATGCATATTTTTTATTGTTCTTAGTCTTATCAATCTTTATCATTGGTTAATTTAAGGATTTATTGATATATTTTCTGGATTTTTAGTTCTTGGATTTAATGAAATGTTATATTCTTATTTCCATTGATTAAGTATAGACTTTTTCGTAGTTTTTGCATTGTTCCTTCCTTTATGCAGTGCTAAAATTTGGTGAGAAATCGACATGACTTATATGGAGTATTTCAGCATATTTGGAGTTGTAGATGTCAATTGGAGTCAAACCAAGTGCACAATGAACGCCATGATTCATAGCTATATCTTTCATATAGATCGCCGAAACCAAATTCAAAAAAAGCAAAAAAATGAATGAAGAAAATGCAAAAAAACTCAAATTGGAAGTAGTTGTACGCCTGAAGCGCAACAGATTGTGCTTAGGGCTGCACTGATGAATCTGCCGATTCGGCGCTATGAAGGAAACTTTCGCGACCTGGGGTGTATGTTCCGCGGCTGATGTATAAAACATATTTTTTTTTTCACTTTCTAGTGATCTTTTTTCTATTGGGACAGTTTGGAGACTTATTGCCAAGCAGAGAAACTCAAAGACGGTGGTCGTTTCTACACCCATTGGAGCAGTTTTACAAGAATCATTTCATGAATCTTCTCTTGTATTCTTCTCTAATCTCTATCTTTTCTACTTTGTCATGAGCAACTACCCTATTTGTTAGGGATGATGTAATAAGATGGAAACCCTTATTATTCTAATTTGAATTTTATTTAATATAATGAGTTTATTGAATTACTTTCTCATCTATGTGCTTAATGATTGTTATTGCTTGATCAACTTTAAAATGTTTTACGATTCATATTTTGAAACGAGAATGGATTTTACGAATGCTTGAGATGAGAAATTCATGATATTGTAATCTAGGGATAGATGCAGGTCCTGAAACCAATTTAATTAGTTGCAAAGGCAATAGTTTAATAAGAGAATTCCTGTACGGGTAAGACTTAATTCTAACCCTAAATCCACCAAGGAATTAGGGGTTAATTTAGAATTAAAGGTTTTGTCACTAAGACTTAGGAAAAGAATAATAAAGAGAATTCGGTAATAATTCAATAAGGAATTCAATAACTAGGATCAAATTAAGCCATCAAGGTTGGATTCGTAGTGAAACTCATCCCTGCCATTTGTCTTATTATAAAGATCATTTTATTATTGTTATTAGTTTTTAAATATAATTCGATAGTAAAACGCAATCCTTGAGTTCGACACTTGGTTACTACCGTTTTAATTTTTACTTGCAACGATTCAGTACACTTGCTGAAACACTATCTACAAACGATGTAGAACAAATGTTGAATCATCGAATGGCAGAAGATACAAAAAGACATGTTGATTATTTAGAGGTAATACAAATACGACATCGTTTGTGTTTCCCAGAGTCAACACGAGCTTGCTTGCATCCCAGAGTCAAACCGAAGCTTGCTTGCCTTTTTCGATAGTCAAATGATGCTTGCAATAACAAGGCACTTGATTCTAATATACTTGTAATACATGCTACTTTAAAATGGATGTCATTTGATATAACTTTTGCTTTGAACTTAATTTGTACACTTAGCTTACACAGTTAGGGGATAATTGTTCTTTACTTTTTTGGTTTTTGTCATCATCAAAACATCAATCACAAGATTGTAGCGAAAACAAATTTTTTCACAAACAATATCTTGGTGTTTGGAGGGTTTTTCTTTTTAGAGGTAATGTCTGGTTGAGGTGAGGCTGGGAAATTTAGTGTTGAGAAGGTAGAGGTTTCTTCTATATTGAAAATTTCTAAATTTTTCTATAGAGTTTAGATTAAAAGAGTTATCAGATGAATTTTAAATCAAATTCAAAGGCAAAGGTTACTGTAATACTGTTAGAGGAGGGTTTAGAGGATGGTTGATATTGTAGGTGGGGTTTCAGTTGAAGTGACAGTAAGGTGATGGGTTTGGTTAAAGGGGTTTAGAGGGTGTAGGGGTAGAGGATTCATTAATAGCAAAATTACTACTGGAATTAACAAAAGTAGATATGGACTTAAAAGTAAAAATTACCTTTATTTTGTAGGAATAAGGCAAGCTTCTTCCTCACATGCATCCTCTTCTTCTTCCACCAGATTTGAAACCAACCTTGGATATTTCTTTCTCTCTTTTCTCATATTCTTATGGAGCTCTGGAAAAAGGAAGAAATACATAAGTGATTTTATTTGATTGGTATGGTATATCCAAAGTTTTCTTGAATATCTCTTTGTTTTCCTCTTCAACGATTGAGCATAAGGGTCTCCAACAGTGAAAATAAGTTTCTTTTTGACGCACGGTTTGATCAAGTGAGTTTCTTAATCTCACTATCAGTTTAATGTTGTCCTTTTCAACAAATAAATCTCATCTTGATGATATTGTTGATGTTGAAGACTGAGCAGTATAAAAAACCATTAGTTCATCCTCTTTTCCTTACAACTTCTTCCAAAGACTTGTGAAGTGGTGTCCTCTACAAATAATATTTACAAGTATAGAGTTTGGAATGATTTTATCATACTAGACCTAGAGTGATAACACATGATTCATGTGTTCCCAAAATTAGGGTGGGAAGGTGATTCTTGATTTTCTGGGAGATGTTTGATAGCGTTTCAGCAAGTGTACTGATCGTTTCAAGTAATATTAAAAAACGGTAGTACTGAGTGTCGAACTCCAAGGATTGCGTTTAAACTATCGAATTATATTTAATACTGAAATTGAACAAAAAGTTTTTCGAATTGATTGAAATAAATATTGCATTATTAACAACAGTAATAAAATTTTATCCCTTATATAATGAGAAAATGTCAAGGGATGAGTTTCACTTCGAATCCACACCTTTGGTGTCTAATTTGATCCTAGTTACTGAAATTCCTTTATTGAATTATTTCCGAAATCTCTCTTTTATTATATTCTTGCCTAATGGTTAGTGACAAAACCTTTAATTCCAAAAGTTAACCCCTAATTTCTTAGTAGATTTAAAGATTTATTTAATATCATGATCGTACACAAATTCTCTTGTTAACTATTGCCTTTACAACTATGTAATTGGTTTCATGACCCTGTATCTATCCCTAGACAACAAATTCAATGAAATTTCTCATCTCAAGCATTCGGTAAAGTCCACCTTCGTTTCAAATACAAATCGCTAGAACATTTTAATGCTGATCAAGCAGTAAAAAACATTAAGCACAAAGATGAGAAAAATAATTCAATAAACTCATTCATATAACTAGAAATCAAATCAAAAAAATAAGGGTTTCATCTTGTTAGACTCATCCCTAACAAATAGGGTTTAGTTACTCATGATAGAGATACAAAAGATAGAGATTAGAGAAGAATTACAAGAAAGATTCATGAATGATTTTTTATAAAACTGCTCTAATGGTGTTAGAAACGGTCGTCTTTGAGTTTCTATGCTAGGGCACAAGTCTCCCAACTTCTCAATAGTCAAAAAGATCCCTAAAAAGTGAAATTTTGTGTTTTTAATGTATGTTGTCGCGTCCACGCACCCCAGGCACAGAAAATGCGCTTCAGGCGCGCGCTGGTAGTGCTGAAAGGCAGGAAATGCGCCTCAGGCACGGCTGTTGCGCTTCATGCGCACAACATCTGTTGTCTGACTTATACTGCATTTGTCTCCTCTTTTGAGTCTCAATTTGGTTTGGGTGTCTTCATGAAGGTTGTAGCTATGAATCTTAGCTTTCATTTGAACTTGGTTTGACTCCAATTGGACATCTACAACTCCATATATGGCTGAAATACTCCATATAGGTCATGTTGATTTCTATCAAAGTTCAACACTGCGCTAAAACAAAATAACACGCAAAACTCCGAAAAATATTTACTTAATCAAGGAAATAAGAAAATAAACATTTCATTAAATCAAAGAAATAAAATTAACAAAATATATTAAATAAACCCTTAAATTAACTAATGAATAAAAGATAAATAAGACTAAAAAAATATATAAAAAAAATATGCATATGATGAAGAGTCATCACAACCCTAAACTTAATTTATTGCTTGTCCCCAAGCAACAATTAATTTCAGATTTGGTGCAGTAAAAAGCAAACTTAAACTCAATTTCACAAATCAAATCAAACTCAAATGTCAAAGTTCCAGCTACTACAAAATATTCATCATGCTCCATGGTTGCTTACAAAAAAAAACAACACAATTTGTACACTTTAGCATTCATTCATCAAGTTCAACTCTCTCTTCACACAATCTCACCAAAATTTCTCTCAAGTGTTTAGAAAAGGTTATGAATTTATCACTCAAATCCTAGAACATGCATCATGCGACCATAGACTTGAAAAAATTCTAGTTAGCAATCACAATGCAGTAAACACATACATTTTTGTAGGACTTTCGGGTTGTAATGCTTAGGTAAGGATAGGACATTTTGGGATAGTAGGCTTTACTAGTTGGAGTTAGGCATACATTTCCAAATTATTCTACCTTTTTTTTTTCTTCATTTTTTCATTCTGGAGATTCTCAAACATTGACAAAAGAATCAAGAAGATACTATTTACCAAAGTACACAAGCTAATTTCTTTCTTCTTTTTTTTCTTTTTTTTCTTTTTTTTTTTTTCTTTGTGATAATCACCACCCCAACTTAAAGGTTGTTACCCATGAGCAACCATAAACTTAGAATTTTACCAAGACAAGATAAAAAAGATTTCTAACTAACTCCAAGTAAGGTGATTTAATTAAACTCGGGTATTGGCTTTAATAGTTGTGCTAGGTAACCGAAATCAAAGGGCAAGGCTCAAAGGAGCTAGCAAAGTTTAAAATTTTTATAGGAGTTAGAAACGAACTCAAAACGATTCCAAACAAAATTGTCTCAATGCATTGCAAAAATTACAAGGAATGCCAACGATAATGTTCAAGAATTAGTGCAAGTGCGGAAGGGATAACACAAGTCTGGATAATCACACAACAAAAGAATTTAAGTGTTTAGTCTCAAAAGCTCCAACTAGGATTAATAAGAAAGAGTATGAACTATCTAAATGATGCCAACATGTCACTACAAAATTTATCTAGTTTTTTTATTTATTTAAAAAGAATACGAGTGAGACTTCGACAACCAAGAGTAATCAACAGTGCATAAATTAAGTGAAACTTATTGAGCAATGATATGAGCAAATAAATAAGTTTAAATTTCAAAATCCCAAACATAAAAACTTAAACAAATGCAAGTTGTTAATAATTCTTCATCATAGTGCACGTATACACACAATTAGAAAGAACAAATTCATATTATAACAAAATAAGATTGCACCAAAATAAAAGTTACCTTTACCTGTGGGTTGCCTCCACAAGCGCTTCTTTAAGTCATTAGCTGACGCCTCAACTATTGTCAGGTTGCATATATGACAAGAGAAACACATCATCCTTCTCTTCTTTTTGGTAGAAATTTCATGAACTTAGGAGAAAATAAAAGAATGTTGCTTCCATGAACAAGGCATAGATTGGAATCTCGAACTTTATCAATCTCTTCTTTTTTTGTTTTTCCTCGTTCGTCTTTCTCTCTGCTTTCTTCTTCTACCACAACAATGAAATTATCTTCATCTTCCAACTTCTCCTCCATCATCTCATCTTAACCACTTTGACTCAAATAACCTCTCACATTGACTTTCAAATCTTTCAATTGAAACCATGTTTATTCTTCATGAATTCAACCAAAACGTCGTAATGTGAAAGTCTTTGTCTTCTGATTCTTTGGATAGATTTTTAGGAGGTAGATATTTGTTCCTATATTGATCTTTTTAATATAACACTCGTCGTTTTTTTTTGCAGCTTTGACAAAAAATTCATATTCTATTAGTTCATCAAAGGTAATCAGAACAATTTCCATTCTTATGTGCTTCTCTGACGAAAGTTACACCTAAGACGCTACTTCGGAGGGATCTGAGGGTAATTATTCTTAAAATATATCTCTCAAGATTTGCCCCTCAATCATGCAACATATACCAGATATAAGACAAGTATCACACTCTTCATTATAAATTGTAGTAGAATATCATCATTATAATCTTCAATGTCCTATAGCGATATAGTTATCTCAAACAAAGAAGAGACAAACCACTAGACATGACATTAGCATGCTCAACAAATAAGATAGAAAAGTTAAAAGAATTAAAAAAAAAAAAAAAACCAATTTATTGCAGAGCAAAAGTTTCAATTAAGTAAATAAATTAAATTAAATAGTGATATAGCAATCCCCGAAAACGACGCCAAAAACCTGATAGCGTTTCAATAAGTGTACTGAATCGTTGCAAGTAATAATTAAAACAGTAGTACCGAGTGTCAAACTCAAGGATTGCGTTTTACTATCGAATTATATTTAATTACTAAAATTGAACAAAATGTTTCCAAATTGATTGAAATAATATTTGAAATTAACAACAGTAACAAAATTTATTCTTTATAATGAAAAAATGTCAGGGATGAGTTTCACTTCGAATCCAACCTTGGTGTCTAATTTGATCCTAGTTACTGAATTCCTTTATTGAACTATTACCGAATTTTCTTTATTATTCTTGCCCTAATGTGTTAGTGACAGAACCTTTAATTCCAAAGTAACCCGTAATTCCTTAGTAGATTTAAGATTAGAATTAATCATTAATGTAACAGAAATTCTCTTGTTAAACTATTGCCTCTGTAACAAACTTAATTGGTTTCATGACCTGTATCTATCTCTAGACTACAAATTCATGAATTTCTCATCTCAAGCATTCGTAAAGTCCACTTCATTTCAAAATACAAATATTAGAACAATTTAATGTTGAATTCAAGCAATAAAAAGCATTAAGCACAGAGATTTAGAAAAATAATTCAATAAACTCATTCATATAACTAGAAATCAAATCAGAAAATAAGGGTTTCATCTTGTTAGATCTTATCTCTAACAAATAGATTTAGTTACTCATGATAGAGATAAAAAGATAGGAGATTAGAGAAGATCAAGAAGATTCATAAATGATTTTGATAACTACTACCATGGTGTTTAGAACGCCACTTTGAGTTTCTTATGCTAGTGATAAGTTCCCTAACTCTCCAATAGTCAAAAGATCCTAAAATTGAAAAATTGTGTTTTAATGTATGTTGTCGTGTCCACGCCCCAGGCCAAGAAAACGTGCTTCAGGCGCGCGCTGGTAGTGCTGAAAGGCAGGAAATGCGCCTTCAGGCACGGTTGTGCGCTTACAGGCGACACATTTGTTGTTCCATGGACTTATACTGCATGTTTCTCCTCGTTCGATTCTGAATTTGGTTCCAGTGTCTTCATGAAAGTTGTAGCTATGGATCTTAGCGTTCATTTGAACTTCGTTCGACTCCAATTGGACATCTACGACTCTAGATATGGCTGAAATACTCCACATAAGACATGTTGATTTCTCACCAAAGTTCAGCACTGCGCGAAAACAAAATAACACGCATAACTCTGAAAAATCTCTACTTAATCAAGGAAATAAGAACATAAACATTTCATTAAATCAAAGAAATAAAATTAACAAAATATATCAAATAAATCCTTAAATTAACTAATGAATAAAAGATAAATAAGACTAAAAACTATAAAAAAATATGCATATGATGAAGAGACATCAATGTTCCACATAAACCCCCTTGTGGTCCTTGCTGACATGAATCATAGAGCCACCCTTTGGCACCACAAACCCAATAAGGATTTTAAATAAGACCTTGTATTTGGGTTTTAGATGAACTTCCTAGGTGTTAACCTTAGGGTTTTCAAATAGTTCCTTGTGGATTTTGGTGAAGCGAACTCTTTAGTTGTACCCACTTTTTATGATAATCCTTTGTTCATGCAGTTTGTGATGACGATGATGTATTTTTTACTAAACTTGATAAGGAGCCCTAGAACAACGATTGAGACTTCACCATATTTGTTTGCATCAACAAACCTCTAAAATTCTTTAACTAAAACATTGAGACATTTAGTTGTTCTAGGTTGAAATAATTCGAGCATTCAATATTAGCAAAACCTTTAATAAAGTTAAACTCGTTCTCTGTAAGGATTGAAATTCAACTTGAAGTTCACTGAGAAGATCAAGTTGGTTCATGTTGCAAGCAATGGTAGGAGAAGGAAGAAATGATCTTGAAACCATTATATAATTAAGAAAAAACAATAGAAATAAGTTTGAAACAGTTTTTAGGTTTCCAAAATATGGGAAATAATGTGAAGGTATTGATTGAATAATGAGTGTTAGTCTTTTGATAAAATGTTTACATTTCTCACTAGGTTTCCAAAATGAATGTTTCCAAAATTGTGTTTTTAATACTGGGGAGTTAAGTCAGTTTTAAAAACTTAATGGAAAAAAGTTGCACACGCATATTAACACAAGATAACACTTGTTAGGATACTAAATGATCACACATTTCTCAAGACAAATGTTCAAATAATATATTGAATTTAATCAGTTAGAGGAAGGGAGAAAATATTCAATTTATCTTCAGCAATACGTACGTATTTAACCGAAATAGACTATTTCACTAAAGGCATTGTTGGAACCAAGTTGGTTTTATACTTAAAGTTTTCATATTAACAAAATTATTTTATGAGAATAATATATTTTACTTCATAGAGTATGAAAAAATAATCGTGTTTTTGAAGACAATCTAAAATTAAAATTGATTCAGATTATTAATTGAAGAAAATATTTGACCAAGTTAAAAGTAACATTTGATCAAGATTTATCTACACGAAGATATGAATTATTTACAGGAAGATTTGATCAAGATGTATCACAAGAAAATATGAATTATTTACAATAAGATTTTATCAAGATTTAGGTACCAGAAGATAAGAACTATGTACAAGAAGATTTGATCAAGATTTATTACAAGAAGATATGAATTATTTACAAAAAGATTTGATCAAGATTTATCTACAAGAAGATATAAATTATTTACAAGAGGAGTTTATCATAACCTATAAGAAGATATCAAAATCTACAAGAAGATATGGATTATTTACATGAAGATATGATCAAGAATTGTTTGCAACAACAAACACACACAAGAAGATATATTTATTATTTGCAAAAATATGATTAAGATTTCGACAAATGACAAAATACTGAATTGGACATATTCATATTCCTACATGTGAATGTTCAAGAACCGGTCCAACACTATGTTCTCGGCAAGATCAAAGCAAATAATAGGAAAGAAGTTTCATCTAAAATTTGTTTGAAAGAAATATTAACAAAATACGAACAGTATCAATCTGAAGAATTTACTAACTCAATCTTCATAAAATACGAACAAGATCAATATGAAGAATTTCCAAACTCAATCTCAACAAAAAACGATCATTATCAATTTGAAGAATTTAGAAACTCAATATGAACAAAATACAAACATAATCAATCTAGAAGAATTACTCAGATTGGATTCATAAATAAAGAATTGATTAAAGAACATATTATCAAAAAACATCTTGTTCATAATTATTTTTGAAAAAGGTCATTGTTGACCAAACTAGGAATGAAGATGCAATTCAGAATTAAACAAGGACAA
>PGWS01025530.1:0-10095 GCA_002896235.1 Cicer reticulatum
TGTTATTTATCAAAATATTCAACTTACTTTTAAACCCAAGTTTAGACAAGGTAAAGTTGAACCATAAGGAACTAAGATGTATGAAATAGAAGAGGATAAAGAAGAACATATATTTTATACTAGTTCACAACAAACTATTGCTACATATAGCCCTCCCTTTTCAAATTTTTTTTGCCTCAGTATAGTCAAGGGCTTAACCCTCCTATTTCCATAAATATAATACAAGTATTCTTTACCTTGTCTTTTCAAGCTGAGTATTTTTCTCTAGCCTTTCTAGCTTGTCATCTCCAAAACCTTCTTCAAGATTCTGGCATATTGTCGTTGAGGTTCATGAGAGTTGTTGTACCTTTTTAGGTACCTCTTAAGGATGAGAGGGTTGTTGCTACTATTGGGCTGATTTACATCAGTTATAGTTTATGTCTAATTTGATACAAAGTTTGTTTTTAGGATTGTAACTCATTATAGGGATTTTACAATTTAAGTCCTATATCAGTACAAGTATGTGAGTACTCTTTGACCGATTTAAATTGACTTTAATAAGTCTCTATGAGAGGATAATTCATTCATTCTTTTAGTTTTATGTGTTCCTTACTTTTTTCAGATTTTCTTCTTAACACAGCATTTTTCATTTTCTCTCGAAAACACTCTTTCACGCTTACTCGTAAAGGATTGGGTGAATTCTTATTAAATACATAGATGAAGTGTCCATTGAGAATGTTACCGTTGGAAATCTTCGATCATCATTTAAGGCAAATAAGTCGTTATATCGTTGTGAATGATTATGTGTATCTTGGTATTGAGGACAAGGAATCAGAAGGTATTATGATCAAATCAAATCTTAAGGAGTTTTAGACAGGTAAAAATATAGAATGTTCAAAGGATGTGCATTTGCTTCGTCTACTTTGGAGCATTGACTTTTTAAGAGTGTTGATTTTTAAGAGCGTTGGCTTTCTTATAACAATGACTTTTTAGAAGATACATAATAACTAAGAGTCAGACGCTTAATGTGATAATTAAAGATAGGGGAAATTACTTGATTGTCATGCTTATCAAGGCAGACACATATTTACTTGTTGAATTTATGAGAGACAAATGATGACTCTTCATCATATGCATATTTTTCATTGTTTTTAGTCTTATCTATCTTTAATATTAGTTAATTTAATGAGTTATTTGATATATTTTTTGATTTTAATTCTTGGATTTAATGAAATGTTTATGTTCTTATTTCCTTGATTAAGTAGAGATATTTCGTAGTTTTGCGTTGTTTCCTTTTTTTAATGCAGTGTTGAATTTTGGTGAGAAATTAACAAGACATATGAGGAGTATTTCAGTCATATCTCGAGTTGTAGATGTCCAATTAGAGTCAAATCAAGTGTATATGAAAGCTAGGCTCCATCACTACTGAGTTTATAAAGACACTGGAACCCAATTCAAACTCAAAAAATAAGCACAATGCAGAAAATGTCAAGACAACTGTATAAAAATACGTTTGGGGACTTGTACCCTAGCAGAGAAACTCAAAGATGACTATTTCTAACACCATTGGAGAAGTTTTATTAAGAACCATTCATGATATTGTAGTATAGGGATAGATGAAGGTCATGAAACCAACTAAATTAGTTCCAAAGGCAATAGTTTAACAAGAGAATTCTTGTACAATAAGGCTTAATTCTAATCCTAAATCCACTAGGAAATTAAGGGTTACTTTGCAATTAAAGGTTCTATCACTAAGACAATATGGCAAGAATAATAAAGAGAATTCGGTAATAATTCAATAAACGAATTCGGTAATAATTCAATAAAGGAATTCGGTAACTAGGATCAAATTAGCCACCAAGGTGGGATTCAAAGGGAAATTCATCCCTAACATTTTTCTTATTATAAAGGATCAATTTTATTATTGTTGTTAATTTAAAATATTATTTCAATCAATTTGGGAACTTTTTGTTCAATTTTAATAATTAAATATAATTCGATAGTAAAACACAATCCTTGAGTTCGACACTCGGTACTACCGTTTTAATTATTACTTGCAACGATTTAGTACACTTGTTGAAACACTATCAAGTTTTTTGCGCCGTTGCCGGGGATTGCCATATCACTATTGAGTATAATTTATGTACTTAATTGAAATTTTTTGCTCTGCAATAAAATTTTTGTTTTTATTTTAATTATTTACTTTTGTATTAAAACTTTTTATTACTCACAATTTGTCTAACCTTGTATGCGAGGCTAGTGCTCAGTCGAACTTCTCTTTGATCCAGTAATAAAAAAAAATGTGAAAGCAAATCGAAAGGCGATTCGAGAAATGAGACAAAGGGAAAAACAATTAGTAGCGAAAGAAGAGGATTTGGGGGATTTTTTTTTTCTTCATATTTGCAGAAATTGCTGATCCACCACCACCTAAACGTACCTTCGGTGAGTATGGGAATCGAGGATTCATATGTTTCTATTTTTTTTCCTTCTTTTTGATCATGTCAAAAGGGGGAGAAAATTTGGTATTGTTGTTTCTTTAAAAACCTTTGTAGGTCTTCAAAAAAGTTTTCAATGTGATCACATACATTCAAGATCAACAGGGGAATATGCATACATTACAGGGGAGCAATATTAGAATGATACAATCTCTCCAAAACAACAACATTTTGTCATAATCAAAAAGGGGGAGAATGTAAAATACATTTTTTTGATGTAGAGAAAGATCAACAAATATGATCAAAGCAACAAGCTCAAAAAGAAGTTCAAATATCTTCATTGATAAAACGTTAACTCCAAACTTATTAGATGTTTAATATAAAGGTAAAAGGTAAATGATACAGCCAATACTTCAAATACATGAGAACCATTCATATTTACATATGCATATAAAGTATTTTCAAAAGTCAAAATTACATTAACAAAGTCTTAAAAAACAATATTTTTGACCCCAAAATACAAAGGTGTTTCGAAATACAGCATTAAGTGATTCGAATACAGATGAATCAGAAGCCAAAAGCTCACATGTATTCGACTACGACATGTGAGTCGATACAAAGCAAGCAGTGACCAAACTTTGCATTGTGGTCGACTACACCTGCTGTAGCGAATACACAATAAGTCAATAGCTAAACATTTCATATGTATTCGACTAACCCTTATATCTTATACAAGTCAGTAGCCCAAAAACTTTACTATGTATTTGACTTACGGCCCCTTATGTAATGAATACAAGCAAGTCAGTGGAAAAATCACGAATTGTTGATCTCGACTACATGAAGGATGTATTCGAATACAAGGATCAATTATAATAAATAATGAACATTTCAAAGAGGGTATTCGAATAGCATACATCCTGTATTCGAATACATTCTAGAAGCAATACAATTTTTTAGATCTAATGGTTCTAGACTTGTATTTTTTTCAACGAACCTCTTGGACGATGGCCACAAATCTGAAGATGATGTTTATGGAGTATATAATACACATAACTTTTTATCAAAAATACACATCCTTTGAATCAAACTAAACTTTGAACAAAATGTTCTTGATTTTTACAAAGTACACTTCTTATTTCATCATTCAGAATCATATCATTATTGGATGAAATCATCTATTTACCTCTTATTATCCTTATTCCAAATGATAATTGTATCCACTTGTAAAAGAAAGTATACTTCTGTTAAAGTAGCTTAATCTAAGATAGTTGGTGTTCTATCTAGAAAGTTTTGTTTTAGAAGTGGAAGCAGAATGCCCAGGTGGGGAATTACATTTGTGACAATAAGTGACTTAATCTCTTGTGGTGTGCAAGAGGACAGGATAGACTCTTCTAAGAGGAACCAGGATAATGTCTATGTGTTCTTTTTTCTGCCAGAAAAATCCTTTAACACCATTCACCCCCCCCCCCCCCTATAGGTACCTCTGTACTTACATCTTTGAATTGCAAAACTGCATCAGAAGCACAAAAAATGATTGAGATCATGACATCAAATGAACAAATGATTTTGTATGATAGAGGTGGTGGGTCAAAAAGTGGTATGACAGCTGAGATCGCCGCTGAGATAAAGAAGGGGATGACAGCTCTAAATATCAACCCCAAGTCGTCAAATTATGGAAACATACAAGTTGTGACTTTTATGGGGGAGCACATAAAAATAGAACTTGTGAAGTACTAGATGATGATGATGTAGAAGAACCAAAAGAGGTGAACTTTATGGGTAACCATGGGAAGCCGAATAATCCGTACTTTAGTACGTACAATCCGGGTTGGAGAAATCATCCAAAATTTTCATGGAAAGATCAACAGGGTGGATCTCAAGGTCAACCAGCAGCTCAAGCAAATCAAGCTCCACCTCAAAAAGCTGCTTGGGAGAGTGTTATTGAGAAGTTAGTTACAAGTACAAGTTCTTTCATTGAAGAGTCAAGAGCCATCCATAAAAATGACTCAGCCTTAAATTGGGTCAACATGCTCAACAAATAGCACAAAGAGCGCCATAAATTTTCCTGGTGACATAGTTCTGAATCCGCAAAATAATGTCAAATTCAGGACAACAAGGAGTGGCAAAGTAAGTGAACCAGTACCACTTAAAGCCAAAAAGAGTGGCAGTACTTCAACTTCAACCCACTCGTAGAAAATAGTCACCTTGACATCAATTGAGGAGCACACCGCTCTTGAAAAGGAGTAAGAACTCGTGGTGCTGAAAAAGGAGGCACTGCCAAGCCTGAAATTCGACTTCCATACCTTCAAAGATTAAGAAATGAAGAAACTGAAAAAAAATTTGGTAATTTCCTTGACGTTTTTAAAAAATTGCAAATTAACATTCCTTTAGAAGCACTAGATCATATGTCGGCTTATGCCAAGTTCATGAAGGAGATTCTATTAAAGAAAAGAAAAATTGGTAGTGAAATAGTGATGCTTACCGAAGAGTGCAGTGCTATTCTACAGAGGAAGCTGCCACCTAAGCTCAAGGATCCTGAAAGCTTTTTTGTTCCTTGCGCTATTGGGGATATAACTTTTGGGAAAACCTAGTGTGAGTCTTATGCCCTTTTCTATATACAAAAGGTTAGGCATTGCAAGAGTCAAAGACACACAACTGATGTTACATTTTACGGATCGTTCAATGAAACACCCATATGGGGTGGTGGAAGATGTGTTGTTCAAAGTAGATAAGTTTATTTTTCTAGTGGATTTTGTGGTACTAGACATGGATGAAGACAATGATATCCCCTTGATCTTGGGGAGACTATTCTTAGCAATATGATTGATATGGCGGATGACACCTTAACCTTTAAGGTAAATGAGGAAACAATTACATTCAATATTCTAAAAGTCATAGAGCATTCAAAAGAAAGAGAAGGGTGCATCCGAATTGAGATTTTCAATTCGATAGTCGATGAAGAAGTTGAACATCAAGGACCCATTCTACCGTTAGAAAGAGTGTTATGCCTACCCCAAGATGTTGTTAAAGATAGTGAATATCCAAGAGTAAAAGATGTTTTATTCATGTTTGAAGCATCACCATCTCACTCCCCTCGCTTCCATAGTATATGAGAGGAGTTGAAAGGGAATGAAGACGAGTATCTAGAGAAAAAGAAAGATACGTCACTGGTTGAGCTCAAGCAATTGCTACCTCGCTTGAAATATGTATTTATTGGGGACAAGGATGATGTGTTCTTTATGTCATATATACCACCTTGACAATGATTGAGGTGTCAAACTAATGACCATAAGTAATCGCTTCATGGGAGGCAACCCATATGTAGATGAAACTTTATAATTTGTTTCTTTTTAATTGTGTGTAAACGTGCACTATGATGAAGAATTTTTAACAACTTAAAGCTAGTCTTAAACTATTTGTTTCAGATTTTGAAATTTAAACTCTATTTCTTTGCTTATATCATTCCTCAATTCGATGAGTTTCACTAATGCATGCATTGTTGATTACTCATTGGTTGTCAAAGTATCATTGACATTTAAAAAAACTAAATAAATTTTGTAGTGACATGTTTGACATCTTTATATAGTTCATACTCTCTCTTATTATCCTAGATGTGAACTTTTGGGCCTAAAAACTTTAATTCTTTGTTGTGTCATTATTCAGACATGTGTATCCCTTTAGAACTTGCACTAATTCTGACTTGCATCACTTGTAATTTATGCACACACTGAGGCAATTTTATTTGGTTGTTTGAGCCTTTTAACTACCCTGTGAAAATTGTATCTTTTGCTAGCCCATTTGAGCTTTGCCCTTTTTATTTCGGTTACTAGCCATATTACAAGCCAAAGACCTGATTTTAATTATATCATCTTACTTGGAGTTAGGTATAAAAATAAATACATAAATAAAAATCTCCTTGCTAAGGTTCTAAGTTTGGGGTTGCTCATGGGATAGCAACCTTCTAAGTTTGGGGTAGTGGTTCTCACAAAAAGAAAGAAAATTTTCAAAAATTTTTTTTTAATACGTTGATAAATAACATCTTCTTAGTTCTTCTATCAATGATTGATAATGTCCACCATAAAATATGAAGAAAAAAAAATGAATAAAAAAGGGGGAATAATTTGAAAATGTATGCCTAAGTTGTAAAGTCTATTATCCCAAAATGTCATACCCTTACCTAAGCCCCATTACAACCCGAAAGTCCTAAAAAAGCGTACGTCTTTGTTGCATTGTGATTGCTAACTAGAATTTTTTTCAAGTCTATGGTAGCGTGATGCATGTTCTAGGATTTGAGTGATAAATGCATAACCCTTGCTAAACACTTGAGAGAAATTTTGGTGAGATTGTATGAAGAGGGAGTTGAATTTGATGAATGAATGCTAAGGTTTACAAATTGTGCTTTTTTTTTTTGTAAGCGACCATGGAGCATGATGAATGTTTTGTAGTAGCTGGAACTTTAGGAGTTATGTTTCATTTTATTTGAGATATTGAGTTAAAGTTTGCTTTTAACTGTACAAAATCTAAAATTAATTGATGCTTGGGGACAAGCAATAGATTAAGTTTGGGGTTGTGATGACTCTTCAACATATGCATATTTTTTTATTGTTCTTAGTCTTATCAATCTTTAATCATTGGTTAATTTAAGGATTTATTTGATATATTTTCTGGATTTTAGTTCTTGGATTTAATGAAATGTTTATATTCTTATTTCCTTGATTAAGTATAGACTTTTCGTAGTTTTGCATTGTTTCCTTGCTTTAATGCAGTGCTAAAATTTGGTGAGAAATCGACATGACTTATATGGAGTATTTCAGCCATATTTGGAGTTGTAGATGTCCAATTGGAGTCAAACCAAGTGCAAATGAACGCCATGATTCATAGCTATATCTTTCATATAGACGCCGAAACCAAATTCAAAAAAGGCAAAAAATGAAGAAAAATGCAAAAAAACTCAAATTGAAGTAGTTGTACGCCTGAAGCGCAACAGTTGTGCCTTAGGGCTGCACTGATGAATCTGCCGATTCGCGCATGAAGGAAAAATTTCGCGCCTGGGGTGTATGTCCCGCGGCTGAATGTATAAAAACATATTTTTTTTTCACTTTCTAGTGATCTTTTTTACTATTGGGAAGTTTGGAGACTTATGCCCAAGCAGAGAAACTCAAAGACGGTGGTCGTTTCTAACACCATTGGAGCAGTTTTACAAGAATCATTCATGAATCTTTCTTGTAATTCTTCTCTAATCTCTATCTTTTCTATCTTTGTCATGAGCAACTAAACCCTATTTGTTAGGGATGAGTGTAATAAGATGAAACCCTTATTTTTCTAATTTGATTTCTATTAATATAATGAGTTTATTGAATTACTTTTCTCATCTATGTGCTTAATGATTGTTATTGCTTGATCAACTTTAAAATGTTTTACGATTCATATTTTGAAACGAGAATGGATTTTACGAATGCTTGAGATGAGAAATTCATGATATTGTAATCTAGGGATAGATGCAGGTCCTGAAACCAATTAAATTAGTTGCAAAGGCAATAGTTTAATAAGAGAATTCCTGTACGGTAAGACTTAATTCTAACCCTAAATCCACCAAGGAATTAGGGGTTAATTTAGAATTAAAGGTTTTGTCACTAAGACATTAGGAAAAGAATAATAAAGAGAATTCGGTAATAATTCAATAAAGGAATTCAATAACTAGGATCAAATTAGCCATCAAGGTTGGATTCGTAGTGAAACTCATCCCTGCCATTTGTCTTATTATAAAAGATCAATTTTATTATTGTTATTAGTTTTAAATATAATTCGATAGTAAAACGCAATCCTTGAGTTCGACACTTGGTACTACCGTTTTAATTTTTACTTGCAACGATTCAGTACACTTGCTGAAACACTATCTACAAACGATGTAGAACAAATGTTGAATCATCAATGGCAGAAGATACAAAAGACATGTTGAATTATTTAGAGGTAATACAAATACGACATCGTTTGTGTTTCCCAGAGTCAACCGAAGCTTGCTTGCATCCCAGAGTCAACCGAAGCTTGCTTGCTTTTTCGATAGTCAAATGATGCTTGCAATAACAAAGGCACTTGATCTCTAATATACTTGTAATACATGCTACTTTAAAATGGATAGTCATTGATATAACTTTTTGTCTTTGAACTTAATTTGTACACTTAGCTTACACAGTTAGGGGATAATTGTTCTTTACTTTTTTGTTTTTGTCATCATCAAAACATCAATCACAAGATTGTAGCGAAAACAAATTTTTCACAAACAATATCTTGGTGTTTGGAGGGTTTCTTTTTAGAGGTAATGTCTGGTTGAGGTGAGGCTGGAAATTTAGTGTTGAGAAGGTAGAGGTTTCTTCTATATTGAAAATTTCTAAATTTTTCTATAGAGTTTAGATAAAAGAGTTATCAGATGAATTTAAATCAAATTCAAAGGCAAAGGTTACTGTAATACTGTTAGAGGAGGGTTTAGAGGATGGTTGATATGTAGGTGGGGTTTCAGTTGAAGTGACAGTAAGGTGATGGGTTTGGTTAAAGGGGTTTAGAGGGTGTAGGGGTAGAGGATTCATTAATAGCAAAATTACTACTGGAATTAACAAAAGTAGATATGGACTTAAAAGTAAAAATTACCTTTATTTTGTATGGAATAAGGCAAGCTTCTTCCTCACATGCATCCTCTTCTTCTTCCACCAGATTTGAAACCACCTTGGATTATTTCTTTCTCTTTTTCTCATATTCTTATGGAGCTCTTGGAAAAAGGAAGAATACATAAGTGATTTATTGATTGGTATGGTATATCCAAATGTTTTCTTGAATGATCTCTTTGTTTTCCTCTTCAACGATTGGAGCATAAGGGTCTCCAACAGTGAAATAAGTTTCTTTTGACGCACCGGTTTGATCAGTGAGTTTCTTAATCTCACTATCTAGTTTAATGTTGTCCTTTTCAACAAATAATCTCATCTTGATGATATTGTTGATGTTGAAGACCTGAGCAGTATAGAAAACCATTAGTTCATCCCTCATTTTCCTTACAACTTCTTCCAAAGACTTGATGAGTGGTGTCCTCTACAACATAATATTTACAAGTATAGAGTTTGGAATGATTTTAATCATACTAGACCTAGAGTTGATAACACATGACTTCATGTGTTCCAAAATTAGGGTGGGAAGGTTGATCTTGATTTTCTGGGAGATGTTTGATAGCGTTTCAGCAAGTGTACTGAATCGTTTCAAGTAATAATTAAAACGGTAGTACTGAGTGTCGAACTCAAGGATTGCGTTTAACTATCGAATTATATTTAATTACTGAAATTGAACAAAAAGTTTTCGAATTGATTGAAATAATATTTGCAATTAACAACAGTAATAAAATTTATCCTTTATAATGAGAAAAATGTCAAGGATGAGTTTCACTTCGAATCCAACCTTGGTGTCTAATTTGATCCTAGTTACTGAATTCCTTTATTGAATTATTTCCGAATTCTCTTTATTATTCTTGCCCTAATGTGTTAGTGACAAAACCTTTAATTCCAAAGTAACCCCTAATTTCTTAGTAGATTTAAGATTATAATTAATCATTATCGTACACAAATTCTCTTGTTAAACTATTGCCTTTACAACTAATGTAATTGGTTTCATGACCTGTATCTATCCCTAGACAACAAAT
>PGWS01025533.1:0-20960 GCA_002896235.1 Cicer reticulatum
TGTTTCAAGTTGCCTTTTGTTAACTTGACTTCCTTATGAATTAAAACGTGCAAGCCATAAATGTTCGGATTTTGACCTTTGCACATTGCTTGATAGGTTGCTTTACTTTTGCTAGCTATCCTTTACATACGTAGATCTAGCCATATTCACCTTTTTCTTTTGACCTTTTGACTCTTACTTTTGAAATGCTTGTTTATCATGTTCGACATTGTTATGCATTTGATAAAGCACATTTATTCATGTGAGAGATCAGATTGTCCAAATCTGGAGTTTGATTGCCACAAATCTGCGCTGCTAAGCAATTTCCATCCTCGCCGCTGCAGCAATTTTCCATCCTCACGAGGTTTTCCATCCTCAGGCCAAAATCATTTTTTCCTTCTTTTTGCCTTAATGATTAATAACCTATTATCTTATATGAATACACTCAAGAGCACACGTTAGTCATTACACACAATCATAATCTCTTAAGTAATTTTGTTATCATTAAAATCATTTGAGAGATTTTGTCTCAACATTATATAAATTATCCTACAAAATCTATGTCAAACATTCACAAACTTTTCTTGCCTATAATTGTTTATCAACCACTATTGAAGTTTCTTTGACTGCGTCAAATAATTATTTGAAAAATTCCAAGCACACACAAATGAATGTTTCAATATTTGAATTTAACAAACTTCACTTACGAATGAATATCTATAATATATTCATAGAACTACTTTATGACAGTATTAGAAGCATGAACAGTATAAAATTAAAAAATATGAAAAAGATAAATAAATTTATAAATATCTAATGCTTCAAAACTTAATATAAATAATAAAATGAGAAATATTGTAGCTAAATGTATAAAATAATAATAAACTAAATACATTAACTATTTAATAAATATATTATGAGAAGAACTACTTCAATGAAATCAAAAAGCTTGAATAAATCAATTTCACATTTTAAATATATTTTGCATTAAATTGTATTAGTCAACAATGTTTTTACTTTTTTTTTGTACTAAAGCAAACCTTATTTCTATTTAATTATCAAAAATATATTTACCTTTAAGTACATGAACAATTGAATATGTTTACTTTAAAACAGAAATTACATTATTTTTAAATTACATATTATTGTTATTTATACTCAGTAGATATATATTAAATTTTTACCGTGCAACTCGCGAGTCAGTATCTAGTTATTTTATTGTCTTCATCACTACATTAGTTATTTTATTTTATACGATTATGTAATCATAACGTTGAAAGATATATATATTGATAATACTAGTATAATATATATATATAATATAAGTATATATATATAGTATATAGGAACATAAAGAAAGACTTATAAGTTATTACTTTATATATAGGGAAGAATGGGGAATCTTCACCTCTCAAATGTAATATAGTGGGTGTTAAATCAATAGTAAGAATATGTAGTAAATTTTTCATTGAATAACAATTCTTTAATTATTCTATTTCGAGTCAATAGAATAAAAATAATTAGTAGTCTTCTTCATAATTACAAATATATTAATATTATTTATTTTTTTTGTGTTTGAATTATACATTTAGTGTTTTTTTAATTATAAAAAGAAAAAATGTTAAGGGAGACACATTCAATATTGGGAAAAAAATTCATTACCTCTGCAATAATATTGATATATGATCTTGAACAATAATTGACAATAGAAAAAACAATATTATTGAAGTATGTGTGAACTAAGAGTGTGTCACACATAATGTGGCATAGATCTTGATGTGTGAATTTAGTCGAATTTGCATTGTGATGATTTGAAGATATATTGATGGTTTGTATTTTTTGTATGAGTTATTGAAATGAAAGTTTTTATGAGTAAATTAGAGTTTTTCAAGTGTATTGATGAGTAATTGAGTGATAAATTAAAGCTGAAATTATATAATGTATGAAATAATTGTACTTGTGCAAGTGAAAGGTTTGCATTATATATTGAAGAAAACAAAACATAATGGAATACAAGATGAATTTAGAATATGTCGCATTAGAATTTTGGTGAGTTGACAAATATTGGAGGATGTGACATAAATGAAGAATTTTGGGAGGTTCTATTGTAATTATTATAATATTGATGTATATCTTGCTAAAATATTCCTTCTAACAAACAAGAGAGTGGTACCATAGCAACTTCCACATATATTTGTTAGAACACACTCATTACTTGTTTAAAACAAAATATGTTAGCAAGTTATATAAGTATAAAATTGTTGAATAATATTAAGATGCATGCTGCTAAAAATACTCTTTGTGTGTGCATTACTATCATTAACTCTCATATTCCATATTGTTGAATTTGATAAATAAATAAAAAAGAATATTTTATTTATCAAATTAGTTTCTTGTTCTTACAAAATTTTAGCCTTTAATATTTTAGAAAGAAAATCAATTATACTTTGTGCTTAAAATTTTAAATATTATACCAGCAATGTAATGTTTCAAACTAAAATATACATGTTAATTCCAAAGGGAAGACTTTTGTTAAAGGTTTGTGAGAAAAGTGTGCTCATGCTGTGAGAGATTTAGTTATCATGTCTTGTTAATTTTTACAAGCAATGAAGTTAGATGTTTGAAACCTGATTGATTATTGAGCAATGTTTTAAAAATCGGATTGGTGATGAATCCGTTGATATGCTGATATCACCAAGTTTGGTTCAATTTGTTCACACAATGATATAAAAACACTAAAAAAATGAAGAAAAATAAAATCCAGTTGAACCAATTGCATGTCGATTTGTTCACGCATGATATAGAAACACATCAAAATCTAGTTGAATCAATTGCATTTTGTCTGTGTCTCAATTTGATTCAACTTCATTTCAATTCAATTAGATTATGGTACAACGAGTTTAAACCTACTAGTGAATGGACCGCGATTCTTGGTTCAATTGGTTCAACTGGGCTATTCAAATCCTGTTTGTAAAACATTGGTTAAACATGGGGTTCAAACCATGCTAAACTAAGATAGAGCTATGCTAATCAAATGACTCCTGATGAATAGTGTTAAAGTCATGCATGAACTTGTTATAGAGATTGGTGGTCCTTGGTTTATAATTAGAAGGTTATATTAATAAAATGGAAATGGAATACACTAGAGGCAAAAAAAGCATAATGGAACTTGTTATATTAATAAAATGGAAATGTTAGCAGGGCACCAAATTCCATTCTGATCAACAAAAATAGCAAATGACAACCATTGTGCGTTGTTGTCTTCCAATGTAGAACCAAACAAACAATTGTGTAATACTGCAAGCTAAATGATTATGCAATGAGACAAATAAAAATGGTAATCATAATGTCGAAGTTCACATCACATACGAATCTCCTCCTAAGTACATGCACCCTTAACATTTCAATTGTTTTGTGCTAATACTTGACCATCTTTCCATCTACGTATTTCGCCTCTCTTTTTTATATGTTTTGTGCTAATTTATTGGCAAGACAAAATGATAGGCCACATTATCCTTTCTTTGAACATCCTGTGTTATAAGAAAAAGGATGAATTCAACTAGAATATCAAGAGACACATCAAAACAAAACAAAAGTGAACCCGAAGGTAAAGATTGGAGTTATATATACCTTGAAATGGCAACATACAAGTGGGATATGTTTTGTAAAGCAAAAGCAAAAGTCCTTGCGTTTTTTGGAATAGGCTGCAAAAGTTAAGGGTGATGCCATAATAAGTATATGAAAGAATGAACTTGTAATAGTTGTAAATTATGAAAGATGAAATTGCAACAACTTCTGTTGTTTAGTCTCACAAAATGGATTAAATCATTCCCCACCCCACCTAAGCTTAAGCAAATGGACTAATTATTTATCTAGCAATGCACCATGTTAAACAGAAAATAATGCATATATATAATAACGAAATGAAAAAATAGAGAATCAGAATATAGTATATATAGTATGCTACTATTTCATTGGGCCTCTTATGAAACTGTTGTACAACAAAGTATGGATTTCCTTGCTGAACATATATTTCAATAAAAATCAAATATATAGAAAATGAAATATATATTCTCTATATAAACTCTATAGATTTCCTTGTTGAATTTTTATCGTAATAAATAAAGAAAATCAAATATATATTCTCTATATAAAATATTTTTACACTAATATCTAATTAAAAATACAATATTTAACTATTAATTTTTGAAATACACTAACAAAATGAACTTATATAGAAATATAATGAACTTTTGTTGAATATTTCTATAAAAAGTAAAATATATATAAATTAAACTTAGATAAATAACTGTACACTGTCTCTAATCAACCAACTAATAAAATATCACAAAATATCCTATCAAAGTTGGCATTAAAAAATGAAAAAACAGTGGTTGAAAATTCAAACTTACGAAGCAAATCAACAGGGATTACAAAGAACTAGAAAACAAGTTGAAGAAACTTTGGCACTTGATTCACTATGTTCATATTCTCTCTATATAGATGGAAGAAAATTATTATCTTTGTGAAGAGTGATATTGTGAAGCTAACAATTAAATGTGAAGCTAACAATTAATATTCAATATTATAAGTTTATTAAACTCAATTTTTTAAGATTATTTAATATTTATTATTTTGGTCTCTTTGCGACACCCTAAACCCCAAAATACTTGATACCATTCTAATTCTGAAATACTTGGTTAAGAGGCCACGATACTATGCCACCATCCTGGTGGACGGACAATTCAAATTGGCTCTGTCCTCATAGATCCCCTCAACTCAACCCGAATACCTCCAAGGTCTAAACAATCTTGTCTCAAGGCTCGACAACAGACCGTCACGATCAGACCTCATTCAGTTGTACTTCCCCGGAATCACTAGGCTTGTCAGACTCTATATATATGATGACAAAATAATCTTCACTTCGCAAATTCTCAATATTTATTTTCTCCTCTCGTTGGCCTATGATACTCCATTAAGACCGTCATCTCAAACACAAATTGGAATAACAATATATTTCACCAACTATGGGGTTACTTCAATATTTTCATCACAAATTCACAACATCACTATCATTAATCATATCTCATCACAAATTTATAGCATCACTATCATCAATCATACATCATCACATATGCTTGTCACAAATTTATAACATCATTATTATTAATTATACATTATCATAATCACATACGCTTATCAAAATGAATTCACTTTTTATTATCACATCACATAAACACGTCTAATCAAACATATACATAAAATTCATTCAACATACAATATCACAATAATATCAAATATCACACATTTAATAAAAATAAATCAAACATCACAATAATATCAAATACCACACATTTAACGAAGTTAAATCAATCAACACCTTATAAATATTTCTATCCATATTTTAATCTCACAATTCCTATAATTTTTACATTAACCAATTTATCACTCAAAGGGCTACTTAGCAGCCCCGAATGAATCATTGGGAAATACGGTTTTTCAGTTCATCTCACATTATATTATACTCATGAATTCAAACGCTCTCTCACCTCTTACCTTATTTCGACGCTTTCAAACACGAGTACGATTCCACAAGCATGTTGAGACAAACACTATATTTAAAGTTTTGATGAAAATAAACAAAGGTTAATTAAGAAAGTTAATTATGATTCTAAAATGTTATGTTAATTTAACATGTGTTTTTGCGTGGATTTAATTAAGAACATAATCAAGCAAAGCAGAAAAGACAGCAACAAAATCATTATGCATCAAAACAGAGAATGATCTCCAGCTTCAAAAAATGTTCATCACAACATATTGATCAAACATTTTCTACCTCTTTAACAAAGAGTCTGCCCTGGAAATTTATTCATATCTAATCAGTACATGGCAAGGAACAAGTAGGATTCGTTCAAGCTCAAGAAAGTTATCAGATCTCTAAAATAAAAGAACTCAAAGACAGACAAAAATCAAGACAGTTTGTAACTCCAAAAAACAAACTATCAAGAAAGTTCGATCAACCTTGACATATGACAAGACAATTGCAAAGGACATCCAGAATGATTAAAACGGGAACTCCAGATTGATTATTGAAGCTCAAGAAAGTTCAAACTGACAGACCCAGAACGTTAATCATTCTCCGTTTTCTGAACAATTTCAGCAGCAGTGTATCTCTTCTGAAATGACTTATAATTCTTCTCCAAACTTCTCTAGCTACATTCAAGACTCAAGATTGAGAGTGTACCATCCAAGATCAAGGAAGAATCGTCAAAGGGCTTTTCTAAAAAGGACAGAACTACTTTAAATGCTAAACTAGAAAAGTCAAAAAGCAGTTTTCAAAGAAGGATTATTTTTATTCTGAAATATTGGTTCAGTCAAAATACAGAGCACCTCCAACAGCTCTTTTGTACCTTCATTCAGTGCTTCTATAGCCTATAAATAGAAGGCCAATATCCATAATCAAGGCAAGAAATTCAAGTGCTGAAAATCCATAAAATCAATCACATACATACTTGAAATTCTGCTCTTTTGCAAAAATAGAGGTTATCATACATTCTGCTATTTCGCAAAAACAGTTGTTGATTCATATTCATATAGTACAGTGCGTAATTATAAGTAAATCCTTTGTAAAGAATCAATTCTCAAACAAAAGTTTAGAAATCTCAGATTCTGTCAAAACAATCAAATTGTAAAAACTCAAACTATAAGAGTTTCTTCATAGTTTGTTTAAGATTACATCATATCAAGGTTAGATAGGTGCTGTTATTGCTTTCTGGGTGGAAAGTGATAGAGATTGAAATAGATCAAGGTTGATCTAGACTAGGTGTTGTAAGATCAAGAAGGTTCTTTGTTTTTAAACACTTAGTGGAAAATCTCACAGTGTGAGGACTGGACGTAACCCATGTTGGGTGAACCAGGATAAATTCTTTGAGTGGTATTCTCTATCCTATCTCTTTAGTTATCATACTGTTTTAAGCTAATCAAGGAACGTTCTCTACAAGAAATGACAAGAACTATTTTAGAAGAATCGAATGTTGAAAGATACTTTTGGGCTGAAGCCATAAACACATCTTGCTATATCTTAAACTGTGTCTATCAGAAAAATCATCAACAAAACTCCATACGAAATCTGGAAAAACAGAAAACCAAATATCTCTTACTTTCACATTTTTGGGTGTTATTGTTACATTTTAAACAACAAAAGATCTTATTGGAAAATTTGATGCAAAATCTGACAAAACAATCTTTCTTGGATACTCAACCAAATCTAAAGGTTATAGAGTGTTCAATTTAAGAACTAACGTTGTTGAAATAAGTATGCATATATTATTTGATGAGTTTGATGACTTAGAGATAAGTAAAAAGGATGAGGAAGAAGAAACTCCAATTGAAACACAGCAGCAAAATAATTTTTCTGTGTCAAGTGACAAAATATCATTCATTTTAGTACTACACACAAAATACTAAAGAAAAATAATTTTCTCATTACAAACAAAAAATTACAATACACATAAAAACTATGAGTATCTTTTATCTTTGAATTTGCATGTTAGTCTTCATTAATCTTTCATAAATCCTTTGAATTCTTTTGAATTTGCGTGATATTTAATAATAAATTTAGAATATAAAATGTATAGTATATTAGTTTTTAAATTTGATAAAATAGTGTTTGAAGTTTGAAAAACCACCTTACTTTCAAATGAATTTTCCCTTCAGGTCTAGAAATTTAATGAATTCATGGCTAAGAAGCCTAAATAAATTTTAATTTACTTAAATAAATTATTATTTTTTATTTAATATAATGACAACACTATCTATTAGACAACTTATTTATAAAATTTATTAGGACGAACATCAACTATTTATGAGAGACAATTTAAATTCAGAGTTATTAAGACACGAAAATACTTATTAAGAGAATAGAAATATAAATATAGAAATGTACAATTTGTTGACTATTTATGAGTGAATTTAGAATCGGAGTTATTAAGACATATGTTAATATAAGAGGATTATAAATATAACATATACCAAATTTACAATTTTTTGAGATAATTAAGAATATATAAAATACAAAGTATATATATATAATACATAACAAAATAGTAATCTTTTTTATTAAATAAAATAAATAACAATGACAGATTGAGAAGAACATTTACCATTCAAGTAATTCGTTTGAACATATACTCCATAAAGTTGCTATATACAACACGAACAATACATAGTTTCACCAGTAAATATTAATCTCAAATCGATAATAAAGCTCATGAATATTAATCTCAGTAATATTTTCCATTGCATACAAGTTTGTGTTTGACGTTGAGAGATCGAAATAAACACGACGACACCTAAGCCAGACATAACTCATTTCTGAACAGCCATATTTGTTGATTCCAGACATTGGATAAAGATTAAGAAAGACTTGGAGGAATTGATAACAGAGACATATGAATATTTATAAGTGGTTCAGACAGTACGGATAAAAAGAAGAATTATAAGAATTTTTAAAATATTAATTTGGTAATTAAATTAATTTGAAGAGGTAGTTGAGTATCTTATAAAAACAAAGAACTGTCAAGGATCTGGTGAATTGATGTATTTTCTGTTATTTTTCTCTTTTCTAAACTGACCACTAACGCAAGTAGTGGTGTATTGTATTATTTTTAAATTATTCTAGATTTCTTTATTTTCAAGAAATGTAAAATCGAATTTTTAAAATAAAATAATTTTTTAATAAGAAATATTATTCTTGACTGTTGAGAGGTAGTTGCCTGAAGTAGTGTTTATTAAAAACAATTCCAAAACTGTCAAGTTAGTTGCAATTGATTGTATTCCCGTGGTGTGATTGACTGTATTTTTGTCACTGTTATTTTTTCTTCTATTTTTCTAACTGACCACTAACCGAAGTAATGGTGTATTGTATTTATTTGTATTTAATTCATTATTCTTATTTTTTATACATTCTTTTATTTTTCAATTGGCCACTAACTTTTCAACTGACCCCATGTAACAAAAGTCGTAACATAAAGTTTAATTTTATTCTTAAAAAAAGAAATATTATTTCTAATTAATAGAAATATGATAATCTCTTAACACTGTGAAGCTGACCACGTGTAAACTTGCAAATTATCATCGTTGCTTTTATTATAATTGCATACGTTACCTTTCAAAAAACTGTTGTCAAGTTAGTTGCAATTGATTGTATTTTGTTGTTATTTTTTTTAATTGGCCACTAAAATTCACGGTGAAATGTCAGGTCACATTATATATATTTAAGTTAATTTCTTTAATACTTCACTTGATGCAGTCCATTAACTTCTCAACTCAAGTAATACACAATACACTGTAGTTCCAGTGGTGTATTGTAAATTAATTTAACATTTTAATTAGATAGATATTCTGTATCCGTCTCTTCATACGTTTTCAAAGTAATGTATTATATAACATTTCTGCTCGCTTTAAAAATAATCAATCCAAAGTATAATGATATCCATTGCATACAATACGTAGTGTTATAGATATGAGATATAGAACGTCTGAAAGTATTCTAGAGGACTGTACACTTTATGATAAAGCACTTATACATATCTTAACCTGAGTCTCACAAAAACTCCTCAAATATATTGCTACTATATTCATTAGCAGTGAGAATCTGATATCAATCAGTGATTTTCAATGGTCTGATCTTTTGGATGCGTTAGTCACTGCTGCAATAAGATGGTATTTACTATACGATATCAACAGATTTAAAAGAAAAGTGGTTACACAAATAGTGTATAATTGTACTAGAGATTGATAACACATGAAATGGGAAAACGTATACCAAAATATATTATCACAATATATGAGTCAAGAGAGGATTAATTTTGGTGAACATTTTTCTAACCAACATCCGATAAAAATTTAATATCTCATACTTTTTATTTATTATTTTAAAATAAATTATAAAAGGCTCAGAAGAATTTACTTTGGCAAATATGGATTCGATTAAAAAAGACAAATAATTTTATTTTATGTATTCTTTTAAAAGTTAGGAATGTAGATGTGAGATTAATCAGTATTTTTTATGTATTAATTATGGAGATATTAATATTATTCTCCTAGATAATGTTTGTAGAAGAGTTTCCCTCTGTCCTTATTGAATTTTTCATTTTATAAAAAAAAAATCTAGTTAAATTTAGAACAATTTTTGTAGGTAAAAAGCATTTAAAGCTCATAAATTTCTAAGGTTGTTTGTCAAGTGACTCAACATGGATCGTACCCCACCTAAGCCAACACAACGCTACAAACCGCAACCGCATTCATCCATTTGTGATTTCCAATTACTTTTACCAAAGCAAAAGCCAAACCGAACATTACATACATGCACACACCGACCCACTTTCAAGCCTCTTTCATTTCCAAAACCACATCATACCAGATCAATCTAGAAGCTCCATCAACCACCAATTAACTACTGCCATTCTTTTTCTTCTACCTCTTCACCACTCACCACACTCCACAATTTATTCATGATACAATTTTCTAATTTATTGTTTTCCCTTCTACTTTTTATTACTACAGATTAATCGTTTATTTTATTATATTATAAATTAGTTTTTTTATATTCCTTTAACATATTGAGTATTGACCATTATCTTATTTTATTGTAATGAATTATTTCCGTCATTTTTATAACAGATTGGTCATTTAAATATAAAACATGTACATCACTATGTTTGTTAGTTTTATTTTTGTCCAACTTAAAAACTGTATTATTTTGATGCTAATGTGATATCTACAAAGATTATAAATTTATAATTTTGTTTTTTATTTTTTAATTGAAAATACAAAACTTCCAATTAAATTAATTAAAGTTCTTCAATCCTTTTAAATTTATGAGATTCTAGCTTTTCAAACTAGCAGGCTGGATGTATCAAGACAGATTTTTATATTGTATTACGAAGGAGAAAATGATGGGTTTTATTTCTTCAACTGGGATATTGTAGGGGAAAGAAATCCTCAAATTTAACGGGTTGTAGTTCAAAAAAAAACTATAAATTATAATCTTACATGAATTTGCAGCATGAAAAATTAATTAAATAAACACTTTTTTACTAAGTTTGAGGAAAAACAAGTATCATAATCATTTTATGATTTAAACGATATTTTGTTCTGCTATAAATCAGTAAGGTAAAAAACCAATTTATTAAACGTTTTTAGGTGTTAATAAAAAGAGTTGACATTATGAATTTGAAGGGATATGATTCAAATATCATATAAATAAAACATGTAAACAGGTTATTTTTTTAGTTATTAATAATAATATTGTTTAAATTTTCTTTTAAAAAAGTAACATAAAGGTCCATTTTTTTTTAGAAAAAAAACTATTTTGTTACATAATTAAGATACATGGTCATTTCCACGTCTATATAATTAAGATAAAAAAAACAATTGTAAATTATATTTCTTATTTATTCTCATGAAACTTGGCATCATAATCTCATCCACGTCTATATTTAAACCACTTTTTCTTGTTGTTGTTGTTTTGAAGTCAACTCAAATCCATTAAAGAGACAAACTCTCACTCACTCCTTCTTTTGCTTCAACTTCAAAACATGGCTTCTTTCTCACAGGGTATTGTTTTAACCACAGCCATGCTTGTCTCAAGCACCGTGCTTTATCTCGTTTTTTCAAAACAAAACATTACCCCAACATATATTTATGGAAATCACGTTTCTCATGATTCTAACAGAAATATTTTGAGCTCTTGTTTGTATTCAGGTAAACCACTATCTCTTCTTTTCATTCACCTTACTTTGTGGACGAAAATTTCTTAATGTGTTGTGTTGTTTTTTTAGAGGAAAAGAAGAGGGAGAGAAAGATGATGAAGAAAAAGAAGAAGAATGTTAGATTTGAAGAAAGTGTGAAGGAAGTGAAAGAAAAGAGTGAAATAATTAGGAAAGAGAAACAGAGGAAGCGAAACAGAGTACAGAACAACTGCAAAAATGAAACGCAGAAAATTCGTGGAATTCCGGCGAACAGAATCGCTTTGTACAACGGGATTTTGAGGGACCAAAGACATAGGATGCAGTGTTCATAATTATTTATTATACTCCTGTACATTTGTTTTTGGAACAAAGGAAATCCGTATATTCCTCTTGCTCTGTTTTTTCCTCTGTTTTTTTTATTTTATTTAATAGTTTTGTGGTTAGGGTATTAACACACAAAAAGGAAAATAAAATAAATCGATTCTTCGTGTGGTTGTAGAGACATGTTCACCAATGTTCACGATTCAATATGATTTTGTGATCCAACTCAACGCTAGTTTTTTTTTTTAGACGAAATGGAAATAATAGTTACCACGTAAAATGGTCTATACTAAAAAAATTAGTCTTTATAATAATTTTCGTAGTCTGATTTTATTTTTATTCTTAATCAACTAATGTGTTTTTTCTTAAATTTTAAATAATTTTTATAGTATATATTTAATAAATAATGAATTAAATATAATTTTTAATAAAACTATTTATAAAAAAATAACTTTAAGGATCCAAAACAACAAAAATAAAAATTTATAAATAAAGTTTTGAGCTAATTTTTGTCTTTTTAATAGCAACTAGTATCTAAGACTTTGGTTCAATAAAATGTAATTTTTTTTTGTATGTTATGTGTTGTAATATTAACCAATATTTCCACATTGGAAAATAATGATGATATTGTAAAAGTGTTAATTTGGAAAAGTTGAAAAAAAAATTGATACTTAAGAGATTAATTGTTATACACCCCTATGACCATATGAACCTATCTAGTGCAAAGTTTACAATAGACATATAGAAATTTTATGGACAAATTAATTTTGATTTGTGAAAATTTTAAATTAAAGATATATTATATAATCAAAATTGTAAGAGGCACAATAAAAATGTTACCAATGTCTTATTTATTATAAGAGAGAATGGTCTTATTGAAATATGAGAAGTATATCCTCGGGACATTGATGCATTGTAATGGAAAATAATTATTTATTGCTAATATATTTGTGATAGCACACAGGTTGGGATGCAATGTGTGTAGTTAAATTACATTAATGGTTGAAGAATTTGATGAAAAAGTCAAAACATAAGTTGGACCATAATTTTCAATTTAGTTTTTTACATGTAAGAATTTTTGAATTATTTAACTTCAAGTAAAATGTATCTTTTATAATAAAAATGAAATTGAGTTCTTTAACTTTAAAAATAGATACGAAAGCGTTAAGATAATTATAAGAATAATTTTAATGTTTTTAATAAATATAATTTAAATAAATAGCTATAAGAGCACTTAATACTTAAGGTGTAGATTCAAATTTACAATACCCATATTTTCTCCATATTTTAGGGTATATCAATTTCACAATTAGCATCTTTTAAAAAAATAAAGTAATTTAGATTATTGGTTTTATTAAAATATATTGCTTAAAAAAATTAAATATCATCAAATCTATTTTATGTAAATTAAACTTAAATTATAATATAAAAGGAAATTTTGACTTCAATATTTAATAAACTTATTAATTATTAATAAATAAATAGTTTTCTTTCATCACATTCACCGTCCAATTCTATATGAGAACTACTTTATTTTTTGTTTGACAAATGCCCAATTCGATATATATGTTTTTTTTATCCTTTAACAAACATTACAAATAATGGACTCTTCCCGTTAAGACACACACAGCCTCCCGAATCCCGATACGCCCTTTCCTTGAGCGTAATGCTATTCGCACCTGCATTGCTTTATAATACGCCTCCAGCATCTTAATAAACTTTTTGGCGTCTTTCTTGGGCACTACTGTTCGCACCCACTAAATAACTACAAGGTAACAAAAATTATGTAAAAAAAAATATAACACAAATCAATTATGTTATTTTAACACACCAAAATAGACATCGCATACCAATAAGTGTAGACATTGAACTTGATGTAAGAAAAAAAACATCCAAAGAGAGAGAAAATATAATATAAAAATCAAAAAGCGTAGAAAAATATAGTATTGATGTTACTATCTGTGTTCAAAAATCATTTCACAAATACAATTTAAGAGGGAAAAATTTAACACGTTTAAAAATCATTTTTTATATAAAAATGCCAAACTATCTAACCAGTATCAGAGCCTGGTTTTGTTTGATGGGGGAGCAAAAATGACTTGAAATTTAATTATGAGTGGTTAGTCTGACATTGACTAGGAATGGATGATATATTGGATATATAAGGAGAATGATCCATAAACCTAATGTCTTAAGGTTTTGGGTTGAGATGTGGTGTCTAAGTCTCTTAAGAATCCTTGATGTTTAGCCTATTTCGGATGTCGCGCTCCCCCGGACTCTCCAACAAGTGGTATCAGAGCCTGATTTGGCTTGACGGGGGAGCAAAAATGACTTGGATCAAGTGGATTAAGTCTAGTGGTGGAAACTCATAATTAAGGGGAGATTCGTTAGAATTCAATTATGAGTGGTTAGTCCCACATTGACTAGGAATGGAGGAAATATTGGATATATAAGGAGAATGACCCATAAACTTAATGCCTTAAGGTTTTGGGTTGAGATGTGGTGTTTAAGTCTCTTAAGAATCCTTGATGTTTAACTCATTCCGGATGTCGTGATCCCCCGAACTCCCTAAGATATATTAGGTACAAATACCATATCTTCTTCTCTAAAATTAGTCTTTCCTATTTCGTAAATCTGAAAAATAAGAGATAGTGACATTGCATCCATAAAAGACACACAAAACTTGACAATTAGAAATTGTTCTAGATGTTTTGGTGTTAATGGTGGGGAAAGCAAGAACCACAATTTACTCGAATGTAATTGTAGAAGAAGAGTTGTCATTAGAACAGCAAACACTCATACAAATCCAAAAACGACCTTTATTCACTTGTCTTTTTCCTATGTTAGTTTTTATTAAACAAATTTTATTTATTTGCCTTCATTCTCCAATCCTCTATAACAAACTTCTTCATATATTGTATTGTAATTACTATGGTATAAGATGATAATTGTAGTTATAGTTTCTTCATATGGTTTTGAAGGAAAATAGATTCTTTATATTTAGTGTATAGTGATTTTTGTGACTTTAGTGTATTTTAGAATAAAATTGGTGATTAAAATAAATTAATAAAAATTATTTAGATGAAAGAAAATAACTAATTAAGAGAGAGATAAATAAAAAATCACAAAAAATAGAGAATTTCACATTTTGAAAAGATTAGGAAACTAGGCTTACTTAACAAGAACAAAGTTGATAAAACTAAAGATGTGTGGAAGGAAGATAATGAGTTAGAGTGCAAAGATGTGTGGAAGGAAGATAATGAGTTAGAGTGCAAAGTTAATGCATAAAGTAGATGCTTTGGTGAATGAAGTAATAGTGTTAAAATATTTGATAGCAGCAATGTACATTTCAAATTAATCCCTCCAACAACTTTTTCTCTTAAGATTTCAAATTATATTTCTATGACGTGGACAAATATCTATGTAATATAAAAAATTACAGTTTTATTTAACATGACACCCTATTATAAATATTATAAATTCTTTTACCATCCGTAAATTTAAGTTTTAAGATATTAAATTGCTTGACATTTGCCATAGCTTTCAAAACTAAACTTTCAAATAGAGACAATTAACGAAAACAATGAAAAGATTATGTAGAGAGGTGTATTAGCAAAAACATAGGTGACAATACCAATGTGCTTTGTGAGGCCGAATTATTCATAATATTTAAAGAGAAAATCCAGACCTAATTATGATTTCGGTCTCAACTATAAATAAATATGCATCAATTGAAATGGGTGATTTGAATGAAATTTTAAATCAAATATCATATTTTTATTTAAGGAAAATTGTAATTGATTTTTTTTTATATTATTTTAAATGACATTATCATTTTTCCTAATTTGAAAAAAAAAGTATCGCATAGTTATAACTTACA
Source organism: Cicer reticulatum (assembly GCA_002896235.1). Taxonomy (NCBI): domain Eukaryota; kingdom Viridiplantae; phylum Streptophyta; class Magnoliopsida; order Fabales; family Fabaceae; genus Cicer; species Cicer reticulatum. Next base: position 15,934 of record PGWS01025533.1, read on the forward strand.
AAAAATATTACATCATAATATTTTTTATCACACAACTTTATTATATCATTTATTATTTGATATATTCAATTTTTCTTTTAATTTATAAACTATAACTTATACATCTTAATATTTATAATTTTAAAATATATACTTATATTATTAGTAATATATTACGAATGTGCATTATAAATAATTTTTAATAAATATAAGAAAAGTGAATGCATCTTTTTTATATATATATTTGAGATTAAAGTTAACGTAAATATGGAATAGAGATGAAGAATATATGTTGTAGAAAAAACAAATGATGGGAATGAGGTTGTTGAAGTGAATCTGAATAGCATATTGGGAAGAAAAAGGAATGGGAAGGGGACAAAGACGAGACAGTGAGAAGGACGTGGTAAGGAGTGACAAGTGATAACAAAGGAAGAAGCGTCACGAGAAGATGACGTAATTGTATATTGATCTGAAACAGTGTACATTTGTAAGGTTACTAGATGCCAAAACAATATCTGAAGACAAACTGTCCTATCAACCACCCATAAGTCTCAGCATACCGTTGGATTCCAAAATTTATTTTAATAAATAGAAACCGTTTTGGATGCATCTGTCTGTAAAAGTATAATGTCTTGTCTCCTGCTCCTTCATCCATGTGTTTCACTTCTCGCCCCCCTCAACCGCCTCTCTTCTTTCTTAGCTGTTCTTTTCATTTATTCAAAATATCATTTTACAGCAAATTAAATATAACCCTATTTATGTTTTTATCATCTTGTATTATTAGTTACATAATTGTATATTAGTTGAATAAAACTTTCACTCTATCATTCTATCACTTCTAGAAAAAAAACTTCTTCATTCAAAAATAATTAAATTATTTATTTATTTTCATATATTTTCATAAAAGTGTATAAATGAAAGAGAAATAATATATAATGTATTATTAATATCATAAATATATAGTGTAGTAAAAATGATACAAATTATATTAATTAAATAGCATAATTGAAAAAAAATTATTAAAAATCGAAATAATTATTTTTTTTGACACATTTTTTATACAAATCAGTGAATTACGTTGAGTAATTTGGTATGTCTCTTGCACGAAATTTTAGACCTTAACTCGTCTCTAAGTCTCTTAACTTGATCAAACTCGATAAATTGCGAGTTCATTAAGTACGGAACGAAATAAAATCGAGACCAGGTTGATTCCATAACAAGACGCCAAATAGTAACCTTTAAAAAAAATTAGAAAAAATAATTAAACATAAAAAAACATATAATAAGTCACATATGATTACCACTTGTCAATTGATTCGATAGTAGTAACTCATAATATTGTTTTAAAAACTATAAAGTACTAAGTTAGTGATTCAATTGATAATATTTTTAGAGAGAATGAATCATTAATAACATAAAATAATAACAAAAAATAATCATTTGTCCTCAAGGTAATTTGAAACGAGACGAATAATCTAAAACCGATCATTTTTTTACCTTGTCTTTATGTTGTCTTTAATTCTTTGAAACCGAGTCAAATTCATCCATTTATTTACGGGTCAAGACAGGTTCGCGGGAGATAATGAGTCCTGTACAATCCTACTAATAGTTAACATTTTGCTTAATTTTAATGAATTATTTAGTAGTTTATAAATTTAACATCCCCAAATTTTTTAATTTTTTTTTTCACTTTTGGCATCTTTGATTTGTTATGACTTTTAATTATATAAAATATTTAATATAATTGTTTGGGACTTAAAATTCTAACAAATTGTATCAATACTACACAATTTAGTCAACTTTTAATAATAATATATACTAAATTTTAGTCACTTTTTAATATTCCATTAAATTTTAATAACATTAGTATAGTGTTTTTCTTTAGAGTATGTAAAAGTTGTGAAACAAACTTAGGCTTATTTATTTAGAATACAATTTCTCTCATCTTTAATAATAGTACTATTTTAATATATTATTGATTTATTGTAATTTTTTTTATATTTTTAATGATTCAATTTATTTTTCATAGAAGATATTTTAAGCAATAAAGTTACATTTTTATTGGGATTATATAGATTAAACATGGTCAACGAATTTTGACCCTCTAAGACAAATGCTTACAAGACAGTAGTTAATTAGTTATTCTTTAAAAATTTTGTTTTCACCTTATTGAAAAGTTAAAACTTATTTTTGATTTATTAATAAATGTCATAAACATTTTTTAATATATATATATACCAATTTATTACTTCATCCGTTCCATAAAGTTTGTCCGTATCTTTAAAAAATGATATTAATAATTTGTTTGTTTTTTTAGTTAATATATTTTAATTTTTTTTTATATTATAGTAATTATTATTATTATATGCTTCATTCATTTAATATATATAACTTATATTTTTATAATTATCACCTAATGGTAAAATAGTTTGATTATTTTTTTTTTTAATTTATTATATTTTTATAATCTATTAAATGATTAAATATGAATTATTTTGAAACTGAAAAATAATAATTAATTTGAGATGGAGTATTTATTAATGTAATTTTACAGTAATATTGAGAAATTTGCCATGGTGATGCTTAATTACACTACACAAGGTTAGTTTCATTTTTTAATGTTTTTTAACAATAAATTAGGTGAAAACATGTTTGTTAATTTATTCGGGAAAAAAGAGGTTGTTGTTTCCAAAATGTTGTTGATTTTTCTTTGGTTTGTTCTGACAACGAAGTTCAAGACAGAAGCTGGAAAAAGGAAGCATGAGGGGGGTAAAAAGTGAAGGTACGTATTTAACTCTTTCTTGACAATACTCCAGTTTCCAGTTCTTCTATATATAAAGCTAAACTTTAATTAGCCTGAAAACTGAAAAGCTTATATCATGTTAGATTCAACAGTGAAGCTCAACCATTTGTCAGGATGATATCTAACTTTTAGCTTATATCATTTTAAGTGCTTACACTCCCTTGTTTTATATCCAATTTTTTAGGGAACACATTTTTGGTGATCCTATATATATTTGTACACATTATTTTCCAACATTCGTTTTCTTTATTTTTTTTATACTCTATTTCTATTAGTCCTTTAACTTACAAGTCAGTTGACTTATTTTAGTTTGTTAACCATTAATCAATATAGTTAATTATTAGTTATAACCGTTGGATAATAACAATCACTCTTATTCTTTCCTTATATCAATACGTAAGGTTGTCAAATTCTAGGTTTTACTTAACATTTTTGAGGTATAGAAAAAGCGTAGATCATAGGATTGTAAAGCGGATCTTAAGATCTTTAAAAAATTGACAAAATTATACCATAAAATTAAAAAAAATAATTTTAACATAAAAAATTTCATTGGTTCAATAAAAAGTCACAACCAGAAACACAAAGAGTTATTATCATTGTCTCAAACAAAAAAATAAAACCTATCACCATCATATAAGATATGAGATTGAAATTGAGAAGAGTTGTAGAGATTACAAGAATTTATAGAAGAAATACAATGAGAAATCTGAAATTGAATCATTTAATTTAAGTTGCAGAGCAAAAAACGAATAGCACCAGAGATGCTATGAGGAATACAAAATGTGCATAAAACGAACATAATACGAAACAAACAGTTGTTGCCTTCAACTCCTCGTGCTGGATGTTGCTGCCTTCAAATCCTCGTGCGCACGTCTTTTCTTTATGGGAAACAAGCAGAATATAGAGGCGAATAGGTGTAAAACAGGCCAGAGCAAGGGTTTTTACAATCGGGTCGAAAACGGGTCGAAACGGCGTACCAAGTCAAAATGATGTTTCTCATGTGCGACGAGGAGCGCCGCCCCCACGCTTCCATGTGCTTCCTTTGAATATCATATCATTGTATTAAGATCTTACGCTTTAGAACTCATTTCTAACAACAACTGTACATATCAAACGATGAAGTATATTCAGTAAATTGTTTCTTTATACATACATCATTTTTCTTTGTTTGCAACAACGGATTTTAGTTATTAGAATTATCATATTATTAATATTTTGTTGAAGGAGAGGATAAAAAGTTTAAACTTCTTTATCACTTTAATCCATAACTTACTCACATCAATCACTTAATAAAACTTTATATATTTTAGATTTTTCTTTCATTTAAACTACACAATAGAAAGCTTTGTGATTTATGTACAAAAGATAGAGACCAGACTTTTTTTATTTGGGATTACACAATAGACTAAAAGATCATGGTTTATTTCTAATTAATTAAATATCAACTAACAAATTAATTAACATTTTCCATAAAAAAGATTTGGTTCGTCTTTTATTTTTTATTCTAAAAATGATCTCTTATTTTGAAAATTTATATGCCAATACGGTCATTATCTTTTGTTCCAAAATTGTCTCTTACTTTTTACCAAAATTATACTAAAATAATACCTATTTATGTTCAAAAAGTGTACCCTATTTTGTACAAGTTATACATGAGGTGGTTCTCTTTCTCTGCCACAAATATTTAAATGGAAAAAATAACATTGACATATAACCACAAATTTAGAATGAAAAGTATAGGCTTTTTATCACAATGGTAGTGTAGCACGATTGGCAGAAAATATATTGAGTTTTTAAGGATGTTATTAGAGATATTATTCTTTTTTTTTTGTTAAAATTATAGGATATTATTCTTAAACAATGCAAATCAAAGAGTATATTAAAAAAGTCAACATCTTTAATATGAATATATGAGTATTTCAGAATAAGTTTCACGGTCGATTAGAAAAAGTAGTGATTATTCCCCACTAGAGATTTGTTAAATACCATGATTAACATTCAATTATTCAATGCGCTATATCATTTTTATATGAGATTAAAAGTTTTGTCTGTCAAATGTATATTATATTTAAATTGATAATCAATTACTAATGACAAATAAAAAATAAAGTTATAGATTTGTTTTGTAAGTTGACAAATGGTATGATGGTGTAAAGAGAACATCTTTAATCTGTTTTTAAATTTAATTGATTTAAATTAATTTTTAACTTTATTTTACCTATATATCCAACAAAGAGAAATATTA
>PGWS01025534.1:0-12871 GCA_002896235.1 Cicer reticulatum
ATTCTTTTGAATTTGCGTGATATTTAATAATAATTTAGAATATAAAATGTATAGTAATAGTAGTTTTTAAATTTGATAAAATAGTGTTTTGAAATCGATGAAATGAATTGTTTCTTAGATTCCTACATAAATTTTATATTTTCTTCAAATAAATTATTATTTTTCTCTTCATATTCTGAAATTTAATTTGAATTCATGGCTCTAAATAAATTTATATTTACTTAAATAAATTATTTATTAGACAACTTATAATCAAAATTATTAGGACGACAACAATTATTTATGAGAATTTAAAATCGGAGTTATTAAGACAAATGTTATATAAGATGATAGAAATATACAATACACATACAAAAATTAAGAAACATAAACAATACAAAATATATATATGCAAAAAAAATAATATAAAATAACAATTATAGATCGAAATTTTTTTACCAATTTAAGTAATTAATTCGTGTGAACATATTGTTAGGTGCAACACGAACAAATACATAGTTTTCACCAGGAATATTAATCTTAATTCGATAAATAAAAGCTTCACGAATATTAATCTCAGTATTATCTCCATTGCATAAAGTTTTGTTTAACATTTGAGGAGATCAAGACAAAAACCACATTCGCACACCTCTAACAACCAAATTCCATGACTCATTTCTTGGAGAAATTGAAGCAACAAAATATGATTTTTGTTTCAGACATTGGATAAAGATGAATAAGAAAGCTTTGATAAAGAAAGCTTAAAAGAATTGTGTATACATAGATAATATGAATTATATTTACAAGGGAGACGCAAGAAATGAGAGAGTACCAAAGATAGACGGTTAAAGGAGTATTAAAAGAATTCGTAAAATAAAAATAATTTTTTTAAATTAAATTAATTTGAAGCGGGTGGTTGCTAAAGTAGTGTTTAAAAAACAATTATAAAAACTTGTCAAGTCGTGGTGTTAGTGATTGTATTTTGCTGTTATTCTTCTTTTTTAACTGGCCACTAATTCTCAACTCAACAGTTAAACCTCAAGTAGTGGTGTAGTGTATTTTTAATCCATTCTTTTTATTTTTTATTCTTTTATTTTTTTAATTGGCCACTAACTTTTCAACTGACGCATGTACAAAGTCGTGTAACATAAGTTTAATTTTATTCTAAAAAAAAGAGATATTATATTGTATAGATTACCTTTCAATTGGCCACTCAATTCTCAACCGTGAAATGTGAAATGTCAGGTCGTGCATTATATTTTATTTTTAATTGGTCATTCACTTCTGCATTTCCGCCATGTAAATAGAAGTTTTATTTTTGTCTTAAAAAATCTTTTTATTTTTAATTTATTTTTCTTATTTTTAATTGGCCATTAACATTCAACGGATACATGAAAAACTGTAAGTCGTGGTGTATTGTATTTTATTTTTAATTTTTTAATTGACCATTAAATTGTATCGTGACAAAGATCGTAACAGAAGTTTTATGCTTTTCTTACAAAAAAAGCTTTTTATTTTTAATTCATTCCTTTTATTTTTTTAATTGGCCATTAACTTCTCAAGAATAAACACGTATTATTTCTATTAATAGAAACTTATATTTTCTTAACACTCTAGTTTGTTGACACGTGTCAAACTTGCCAATTTATCATGTTTGCTTTATTATAATGTATAGATATAAAAAATAGAAAAAGAAAAGGCTTCTTGTCGATGGATGGAAAATGTGGTAAGGTGGAAATTGGAATAAATCGAAAGTAATGGTATTTAAAATCAACTGGGTTGACCGACCTAGTAGGAAAACGTATACCAAAATATATTATCACAATATATGAGTCAAGAGAGGATTAATTTGGTGAAACATTTTTCTAACCAACATCCGATAAAAAATTTAATATCTCATACTTTTTATTTATTATTTTAAAATAAATTATAAAAGGCTCAGAAGAATTTACTTTGGCAAATATGGATTCGATTAAAAAAGACAAATAATTTTATTTTATGTATTCTTTTAAAAGTTAGGAATGTAGATGTGAGATTAATCAGTATTTTATGTATTTAATTATGGAGATATTAATATTATTCTCCTAGATAATGTTTGTAGAAGAGTTTCCCTCTGTCCTTATTGAATTTTTTCATTTTATAAAAAAAAAATCTAGTTAAATTTTAGAACAATTTTTTGTAGGTAAAAAGCATTTAAAGCTCATAAATTTCTAAGGTTGTTTGTCAAGTGACTCAACATGGATCGTACCCCACCTAAGCCAACACAACGCTACAAACCGCAACCGCATTCATCCATTTGTGATTTTCCAATTACTTTTACCAAAGCAAAAGCCAAACCGAACATTACATACATGCACACACCGACCCACTTTCAAGCCTCTTCATTTCCAAAACCACATCATACCAGATCAATCTAGAAGCTCCATCAACCACCAATTAACTACTGCCATTCTTTTTCTTCTACCTCTTCACCACTCACCACACTCCACAATTTATTCATGATACAATTTTCTTAATTTATTGTTTTCCCTTCTACTTTTTATTACTACAGATTAATCGTTTATTTTATTATATTATATTATATTATAATAAATTAGTTTTTTATATTCCTTTAACATATTGAGTATTGACCATTATCTTATTTTATTGTAAATGAATTATTTCCGTCATTTTTATAACAGATTGGTCATTTAAATATAAAACATGTACATCACTATGTTTGTTAGTTTTATTTTTGTCCAACTTAAAAACTGTATTATTTTGATGCTAATGTGATATCTACAAAGATTATAAAATTTATAATTTTGTTTTTTTATTTTTTAATTGAAAATACAAAACTTCCAATTAAATTAATTAAAGTTCTTCAATCCTTTTAAATTTATGAGATTCTAGCTTTTCAAACTAGCAGGCTGGATGTATCAAGACAGATTTTTATATTGTATTACGAAGGAGAAAATGATGGGTTTTATTTCTTCAACTGGGATATTGTAGGGAAAGAAATCCTCAAATTTAACGGGTTTGTAGTTCAAAAAACTATAAATTATAATCTTACATGAATTTGCAGCATGAAAAATTAATTAAATAAACACTTTTTTACTAAGTTGAGGAAAAACAAGTATCATAATCATTTTTATGATTTAAACGATATTTTGTTCTGCTATAAATCAGTAAGGTAAAAAACCAATTTATTAAACGTTTTTAGGTGTTAATAAAAAGAGTTGGACATTATGAATTTGAAGGGATATGATTCAAATATCATATAAAATAAAACAATTGTAAACAGGTTATTTTTTATTATTAATAATAATATTGTTTAAATTCTTTTAAAAAAAGTAAGATAAAGGTCCAATTTTTTTTTTTAAAAAAAAACTATTTTGTTACATAAATTAAGATAAATGGTCAATTTAAACCACGTCTATATAATTAAGATAATAAAAAAAACAATTGTAAATTATATTTCTTATTTATTCTCATGAAACTTGGCATCATAATCCTCATCCACGTCCTATATTTAAAACCACTTTTTCTTGTTGTTGTTGTTTTGAAGTCAACTCAAATCCATTTAAAGAGACAAACTCTCACTCACTCCTTCTTTTGCTTCAACTTCAAAACATGGCTTCTTTCTCACAGGGTATTGTTTTAACCACAGCCATGCTTGTCTCAAGCACCGTGCTTTATCTCGTTTTTTCAAAACAAAACATTACCCCAACATATATTTATGGAAATCACGTTTTCTCATGATTCTAACAGAAATATTTTGAGCTCTTGTTTTGTATTCAGGTAAACCACTATCTCTTCTTTTCATTCACCTTACTTTGTGGACGAAAATTTCTTAATGTGTTGTGTTGTTTTTTTTAGAGGAAAAGAAGAGGGAGAGAAAGATGATGAAGAAAAAGAAGAAGAATGTTAGATTTGAAGAAAGTGTGAAGGAAGTGAAAGAAAAGAGTGAAATAATTAGGAAAGAGAAACAGAGGAAGCGAAACAGAGTACAGAACAACTGCAAAAATGAAACGCAGAAAAATTCGTGGAATTCCGGCGAACAGAATCGCTTTGTACAACGGGATTTGAGGGACCAAAGACATAGGATGCAGTGTTCATAATTATTTATTATACTCCTGTACATTTGTTTTTGGAACAAAGGAAATCCCGTATATTCCTCTTGCTCTGTTTTTTCCTCTGTTTTTTTTATTTTATTTAATAGTTTTGTGGTTAGGGTATTAACACACAAAAAGGAAAATAAAATAAATCGATTCTTCGTGTGTTGTAGAGACATGTTCACCAATGTTCACGATTCAATATGATTTTGTGATCCAACTCAACGCTAGTTTTTTTTTTTAGACGAAATGGAAATAAATAGTTACCACGTAAAATGGTCTATACTAAAAAAATTAGTCTTAATAATAATTTTCGTAGTCTGATTTTAGTTTTTATTCTTAAATCAACTAATGTGTATTTTTCTAAATTTTAAATAATTTTATAAGTATATATTTAATAAATAATGAATTAAATATAATTTTTAAATAAAAAACTATTTTAAAAATAACTTTAAGGATCCAAAACAACAAAAATAAAATTTATAAATAAAGTTTTTGAGCTAATTTTTGTCTTTTTAATAGCAACTAGTATCTAAGACTTTGGTTCAATAAAATGTAATTTTTTTTGTATGTTATGTGTTGTAATATTAACCAATATTTCCACATTGGAAAATAATGATGATATTGTAAAAGTGTTAATTTGGAAAGTTGAAAAAAAATTGATACTTAAGAGATTAATTGTTATACACCCCTATGACCATATGAACCTATCTAGTGCAAAGTTTACAATAGACATATAGAAATTTTATGGACAAATTAATTTTGATTTGTGAAAATTTTAAATTAAAGATATATTATATAATCAAAATTGTAAGAGGCACAATAAAAATGTTACCAATGTCTTATTTATTATAAGAGAGAAGGTCTTATTGAAATATGAGAGTATATATCCTCGGGACATTGATGCATTGTAATGGAAAATAATTATTTATTGCTAATATATTTGTGATAGCACACAGGTTGGGATGCAATGTGTGTAGTTAAATTACATTAATGGTTGAAGAATTTGATGAAAAAGTCAAAACATAAGTTGGACCATAATTTTCAATTTAGTTTTTTACATGTAAGAATTTTTGAATTATTTAACTTCAAGTAAAATGTATCTTTTATAAATAAAAATGAAATTGAGTTCTTTAACTTTAAAAATAGATACGAAAGCGTTAAGATAATTTTATAAGAATAATTTTAATGTTTTATAAATATAATTTAAATAATAGCTATAAGAGCACTTAATACTTAAGGTGTAGATTCAAATTTACAATACCCATATTTTCTCCATATTTTAGGGTATATCAATTTCACAATTAGCATCTTTTAAAAAAATAAAGTAATTTAGATTATTGGTTTTATTAAAATATATTGCTAAAAAAATTAAATATCATCAAATCTATTTTTTTATGGTAAAATTAACTTAAATTATAATATAAAAGGAAATTTGACTTCAATATTTAATAAACTTATTAATTATTAATAAATAAATAGTTTTCTTTCATCACATTCACCGTCCAATTCTATATGAGAACTACTTTATTTTTTGTTTGACAAATGCCCAATTCGATATATATGTTTTTTTTATCCTTTAACAAACATTTACAAATAATGGACTCTTCCCGTAAGACACACACAGCCTCCCGAATCCCGATACGCCCTTTCCTTGAGCGTAATGCTATTCGCACCTGCATTGCTTTATAATACGCCTCCAGCATCTTAATAACTTTTTTGGCGTCTTTCTTGGGCACTACTGTTCGCACCCACTAAATAACTACAAGGTAACAAAAAATTATGTAAAAAAAATATAACACAATCAATTATGTTATTTTAACACAACAAAATAGACATCGCATACCAATAAGTGTAGACATTGAACTTGATGTAAGAAAAAAAACATCCAAAGAGAGAGAAAATATAATATATAAAAATCAAAAAGCGTAGAAAAAATATAGTATTGATGTTACTATCCTGTGTTCAAAATCATTTCACAAATACAATTTAAGAGGGAAAAAATTTAACACGTTTAAAAATCATTTTTTATATAAAAATGCCAAACTATCTAACCAGTATCAGAGCTGGTTTTGTTTGATGGGGAGAGCAAAAATGACTTGAAATTTAATTATGAGTGGTTAGTCTGACATTGACTAGGAATGGATGATATATTGGATATATAAGGAGAATGATCCATAAAACCTAATGTCTTAAGGTTTTGGGTTGAGATGTGGTGTCTAAGTCTCTTAAGAATCCTTGATGTTTAGCCTATTTCGGATGTCGCGCTCCCCGGACTCTCCAACAAGTGGTATCAGAGCCTGATTTGGCTTGACGGGGAGCAAAAATGACTTGGATCAAGTGGATTAAGTCTAAGTGGTGGAAACTCATAATTAAGGGAGAATTCGTTAGAATTCAATTATGAGTGGTTAGTCCCACATTGACTAGGAATGGAGGAAATATTGGATATATTAAGGAGAATGACCCTAAAACTTAATGCCTTAAGGTTTGGGTTGAGAATGTGGTGTTTAAGTCTCTTAAGAATCCTTGATGTTTAACTCATTCCGATGTCGTGATCCCCCGAACTCCTAAGATATATTAGGTACAAATACCATAATCTTCTTCTCTAAAATTAGTCTTTTCCTATTTCGTAAATCTGAAAAATAAGAGATAGTGACATTGCATCCATAAAAAGACACACAAAACTTGACAATTAGAAATTGTTCTAGATGTTTTGGTGTTAATGGTGGGAAAGCAAGAACCACAATTTACTCGAATGTAATTGTAGAAGAAGAGTTGTCATTAGAACAGCAAACACTCATACAAATCCAAAAACGACCTTATTCACTTGTCTTTTTCCTATGTTAGTTTTTATTAAACAAATTTTATTTATTTGCCTTCATTCTCCAATCCTCTATAACAAACTTTCTTCATATATATTGTATTGTTATTACTAATGGTATAAGATGATAATTGTAGTTATAGTTTCTTCATATGGTTTTGAAGGAAAATCAGATTCTTTATATTTAGTGTATAGTGATTTTTGTGACTTTAGTGTATTTTTAGAATAAAATTGGTGATTAAAAAAAATTAATAAAATTATTTAGATGAAAGAAAATAACTAAATTAAGAGAGAGATAAATAAAAATCACAAAAAATAGAGAATTTCACATTTTGAAAAGATTAGGAAACTAGGCTTACTTAACAAGAACAAAGTTGATAAAAACTAAAAGATGTTGTGGAAGGAAGATAATGAGTTAGAGTGCAAAGATGTGTGGAAGGAAGATAATGAGTTAGAGTGCAAAGTTAATGCATAAAATAGAATGCTTTGGGTGAATGAAGTAATAGTGTTAAAAATATTTGATAGCAGCAATGTACATTTCAAATTAATCCCTCCAACAACTTTTTCTCTTAAGATTTCAAATTATATTTCTATGACGTGGACAAATATCTATGAATATAAAAAATTACAGTTTTATTTAACATGACACCCTATTATAAATATTATAAATTCTTTTACCATCCGTAAATTTAAGTTTTAAAGATATTAAATTGCTTGACATTGCCATAGCTTTCAAAACTAAAACTTTCAAATAGAGACAATTAACGAAAACAATGAAAAGATTATGTAGAGAGGTGTATTAGCAAAACATAGGTGACAATACCAATGTGCTTTGTGAGGCCGAATTATTCATAATATTTTAAAGAGAAAATCCAGACCTAATTATGATTTCGGTCTCAACATATATAATAAATATGCATCAATTGAATGGGTGATTTGAATGAAATTTAAAATCAATATCATATTTTTATTAAGGAAATTGTATTGATTTTTTTATATTATTTTAAATGACATTATCATTTTTCTTATTGAAAAAAAAATAATCGCATATTATATACTTACAAAAATAATTACATCAATATTTTTTATCACACTTACATTTATTTATATCATTTATTATTTGATATAATTACAAATTTTTCTTTTAATTTATAAAACTATAACTATACATCTAATATTTATAATTTTAAAAAATATATTACTTATATTATTAGTAATATATTAGAATGTGCATTATAAATAATTTTTATAATAAAGAAAAGTGAATGCATCTTTTTTATATATATATTTGAGATTAAAGTTAACGTAAATATGGAATAGAGATGAAGAATATATGTTGTAGAAAAACAAATGATGGAATGAGGTTGTTTGAAGTGATCTGAATAGCATATTGGGAAGAAAAAGGAATGGGAAGGGGACAAAGCCGAGACAGTGAGAAGACGTAAGGAGTGACAAGTGATAACAAAGGAAGAGCGTACGGAGAGATGACGTATTGTAATGATCTGAACAGTTACATTTTGTAAGGTTATAGATGCCAAAACAATATCTGAAGACAAACTGTCTGTATGCAACCACCCTATAGTCTCACATCCGTTGGATTCCAAAATTTTATTTTATAGAACCTTTTGGATGCATTCTGTCTGTAAAAGTAATAATGTCTTGTCCCTGCTCTTCATCATGTGTTCACTTCTCGCCCCCCACACCCTCTCTCTTCTTCTTAGCTGTTCTTTTCATTTATCAAAATACTCATTTTACACAAATTAAATATACCCCTATTTATTTTATTTTTATCATTTGTATTATTAGTTACATAATTGATATGTAGTTGAATATAACTTTCAACTCTATCATTCATCACTTCTAGAAAAAAATTCTTCATTCAAAAATAATTAAATTATTTATTTATTTCATATATTTTCATAAAAGTGTATAAATGAAAGAGAATAAATATATAATGTATTATTAATATCATAAATTATATAGTGTAGTAAAAATGATACAAATTATATTAATTAAATAGCATAAATTGAAAAAAAATATTAAAAATCGAAATAATTATTTTTTTTGACACAATTTTTATACAAATCAGTGAATTACGTTGAGTTTAATTTGGTATGTCTCTTGCACGAAATTTTAGACCTTAACTCGTCTCTAAGTCTCTTAACTTGATCAAACTCGATAAATTGCGAGTTCATTAAGTACGGAACGAAATAAAATCGAGACCAGGTTGATTCCATAACAAGACGCCAAATAGTAACCTTTAAAAAAAATTAGAAAAAATAATTAAACATAAAAAAACATATAATAAGTCACATATGATTACCACTTGTCAATTGATTCGATAGTAGTAACTCATAATATTGTTTTAAAAACTATAAAGTACTAAGTTAGTGATTCAATTGATAATATTTTTAGAGAGAATGAATCATTAATAACATAAAATAATAACAAAAAATAATCATTTGTCCTCAAGGTAATTTGAAACGAGACGAATAATCTAAAACCGATCATTTTTTTACCTTGTCTTTATGTTGTCTTTAATTCTTTGAAACCGAGTCAAATTCATCCATTTATTTACGGGTCAAGACAGGTTCGCGGGAGATAATGAGTCTGTACAATCCTACTAATAGTTAACATTTTGCTTAATTTTAATGAATTATGTTAGTAGTTTATAAATTTAACATCCCCAATTTTTAATTTTTTTTTCACATTTTTGGCATCTTTTGATTTGTTATGACTTTAATTATAATAAAATAATTATATAATAATTGTGGGACATGCTAAACAAATGTATCAAGTACTACAATTTAGTCACTTTTAATATATATATATATAAATTAGTCAACTTTTAAATATTCATTAAAATATTTATAACATTAGTATAGTTTTTCTTTAGAGTATTAAAAGTTGTGAACAAAACTAGGCTTATTTATTTAGAAATAATTTCTCTCATCTTTAATAATAGTCTATTTTATATATTATTGATTTATTGTAATTTTTATATATTTAATGATTCAATTATTTTTTCATAGAAGTATTTTAAGCATAAAGTTACATTTTTATGGGATTATATGATTAAACATGGTCACGAATTTGACCCTCTAAGACAAATGCTTACAAGACAGTAGTTAATTAGTTATTTCTTAAAAATTTTGTTTTCACCTTATTGAAGTTAAAACTTATTTTTGATTTATTAATAAATGTCATAAACATTTTTTTTAATATATAGTAATATAACCAATTATTACTTCATCCGTTCCATAATAGTTGTCGTATCTTTTAAAAAAATGATATTACAATAATTGTTGTTTTTTTAGTTTTAATATATTTTAATATTTTTTATTAATTATAGTATTTAATTATTATTATATGCATTCATTTCAATTAATATATATCAACTTTATATTTTTTATATTACAATCACCTAATGATTTAAAAAATAGTTTGATATTTTTTTTTAATTTATTATATTTTATAATCTATATAAAATGATTAAATATGGTAATTATTTGACTGAAAATAATAATTAATTTTGAGATGGAGTATTTATTAATGTAAATTTTACAGAATATTGAGAAATTGCCATGGTGATGCTTAATTACCCTACACAAGGTTAGTTTCATTTTTTAATGTTTTTTAACAATAAATTAGGTGAAAACATGTTTGTTAATTTATTCGGGAAAAAAGAGGTTGTTGTTTCCAAAATGTTGTTGATTTTTCTTTGGTTTGTTCTGACAACGAAGTTCAAGACAGAAGCTGGAAAAAGGAAGCATGAGGGGGGTAAAAAGTGAAGGTACGTATTTAACTCTTTCTTGACAATACTCCAGTTTCCAGTTCTTCTATATATAAAGCTAAACTTTAATTAGCCTGAAAACTGAAAAGCTTATATCATGTTAGATTCAACAGTGAAGCTCAACCATTTGTCAGGATGATATCTAACTTTTAGCTTATATCATTTTAAGTGCTTACACTCCCTTGTTTTATATCCAATTTTTTAGGGAACACATTTTTGGTGATCCTATATATATTTGTACACATTATTTTCCAACATTCGTTTTCTTTATTTTTTTTATACTCTATTTCTATTAGTCCTTTAACTTACAAGTCAGTTGACTTATTTTAGTTTGTTAACCATTAATCAATATAGTTAATTATTAGTTATAACCGTTGGATAATAACAATCACTCTTATTCTTTCCTTATATCAATACGTAAGGTTGTCAAATTCTAGGTTTTACTTAACATTTTTGAGGTATAGAAAAAGCGTAGATCATAGGATTGTAAAGCGGATCTTAAGATCTTTAAAAAATTGACAAAATTATACCATAAAATTAAAAAAAATAATTTTAACATAAAAAATTTCATTGGTTCAATAAAAAGTCACAACCAGAAACACAAAGAGTTATTATCATTGTCTCAAACAAAAAAATAAAACCTATCACCATCATATAAGATATGAGATTGAAATTGAGAAGAGTTGTAGAGATTACAAGAATTTATAGAAGAAATACAATGAGAAATCTGAAATTGAATCATTTAATTTAAGTTGCAGAGCAAAAAACGAATAGCACCAGAGATGCATGAGGAATACAAAATGTGCATAAACGAACATAATACAAACAAACAGTTGTTGCCTCAACTCCTCGGCTGGATGTTTGCTTAGCGATTCCAAATCCTCCGTGCGCACGTCTTTTCCTTTATGGGAAAACAAGCAGAATATAGAGGCGAATAGGTGTAAAACAGGCCAGAGCAAAGGGTTTTTACAATCGGGTCGAAACGCGGGTCGAAAACGGCGTAACCAAGTTCAAAATGATGTTTCTCAATGTGCGACGAGGGAGCGGCGCCCACGCTTCCATGTCTTCCTTTGAATATCATAATGCATTGTATTAAGAATCTTACGCCTTTAGAACGTCATTTTCTAACAACAACTGTACATATCAAAACGTGAAAGTAATTCAGTAATTGTTTCTTTATACATACATCACTTTTTTCCTTTGTTTTGCAACAACGGATTTTTAGTTATTAGAATTATCAAATATTTATTAATATTTTGGTTGACGGAGAGGATAAAAAGTTTAAACTTCTTTATCACTTTAATCCATAACTTACTCACATCAATCACTTAATAAAACTTTATATATTTTAGATTTTTCTTTCATTTAAACTACACAATAGAAAGCTTTGTGATTTATGTACAAAAGATAGAGACCAGACTTTTTTTATTTGGGATTACACAATAGACTAAAAGATCATGGTTTATTTCTAATTAATTAAATATCAACTAACAAATTAATTAACATTTTCCATAAAAAAGATTTGGTTCGTCTTTTATTTTTTATTCTAAAAATGATCTCTTATTTTGAAAATTTATATGCCAATACGGTCATTATCTTTTGTTCCAAAATTGTCTCTTACTTTTTACCAAAATTATACTAAAATAATACCTATTTATGTTCAAAAAGTGTACCCTATTTTGTACAAGTTATACATGAGGTGGTTCTCTTTCTCTGCCACAAATATTTAAATGGAAAAAATAACATTGACATATAACCACAAATTTAGAATGAAAAGTATAGGCTTTTTATCACAATGGTAGTGTAGCACGATTGGCAGAAAATATATTGAGTTTTTAAGGATGTTATTAGAGATATTATTCTTTTTTTTTTGTTAAAATTATAGGATATTATTCTTAAACAATGCAAATCAAAGAGTATATTAAAAAAGTCAACATCTTTAATATGAATATATGAGTATTTCAGAATAAGTTTCACGGTCGATTAGAAAAAGTAGTGATTATTCCCCACTAGAGATTTGTTAAATACCATGATTAACATTCAATTATTCAATGCGCTATATCATTTTTATATGAGATTAAAAGTTTTGTCTGTCAAATGTATATTATATTTAAATTGATAATCAATTACCTAATGACAATATAATAAATAAAAAATAAAGTTATAGATTTGTTTTGTAAGTTG
>PGWS01025535.1:0-16404 GCA_002896235.1 Cicer reticulatum
TTTAAATAAGACAAGTTCATAAGATAAAATGTTTATGCTCCCCCTCAATCATATGTGTGATAATTTTTTTAAAAAATAAAAATCATTACTCCCCCTAAATATATACCACATGTTTTGAGAGAATATAATTTTAACCGTAAATAAAACTTCATAAAATAAAACAGTAAAACAGTATTCCAAAGTTTTGTTCAACACATCATAAACATCAAACATAATTCATAGGCAGCACAACAATTCAACTTAACAACATAGGCAACACAATAATTTAACTTAACAAACAGTTTAACAAAAAATAGCTATTGGATTAAGCATAATCGTTCTCCCCCTGAATTTGGCAGCATCAAAAAGAAATAACCACAAATTTAGTCTGATGAGGATGGTTCATCTGATGAGGATGAAGGAGATGGAACATCAGAGGATGGCTGGGCTGGTAGCTCAGGAGGATGATCTCCAAGAGCAATAGTAGGGACCAAGTGTTTGGTAACCTATTCAAGAATGAGACCAAATTGAACCAAAGAGTTCTGAAAGTGAGTGAAGCGGTGAAGAATTTTCTTCTGGTCTTTCCTAATTAATTGAGAAGTTTCATTTGCTTCTGATTCTTGGTGTCCTTAACCCTCGTGCTAGTAACCGAGTCCTTAGGCTGATCATTTACACTGGAACTGTTATTCTGAGAGCTCCCAGTTTTGTCCTTTGAACAATTATGAGTAGTTGTAGTAAAGAAAGAGTCAAGGGAACTGAACACACCTGTGACCTCAGGGAGAGGCTGGGCAGGTTTTTCAAAGTTTGCAGAAAGAGGAATTTGTTGCGAAAAATCTGGTGGTGGGAGCATATCTTCATCCACATCTTCCATATTTTGAAGAGGAGTTGATGTGAAGGTATCCTAAGGGACATGATCGGCTTCATGAAGGCGAGTCATTATGTGGATTGGTGAAGACTGAGTTGGTGTGGGGACAGGTGAGTCAGGAGAAGGAGTAGCATCAAGAGAGTTACGCGGTGGAGAGGTGGGTTCTGGAATAAGTGGTGATGGTGTATCCTCAGGTGGAGGTTGAGTGGTTTCAGCTTCAGATTTTTGAGATAGAGATGAGGTAGAACGAGCTTTCCTTTTCTTGGAGGTAGGACGGTCATCATTTTGAATCTTCATCTGTTTAATATTCTTCATAGGAAAAGTGTCGTTGAAGTGAATGGAGTGTTCATCCTCAAGTGGGATTTTGAAAAATTTGAAGATTTTTGTCAAAATCATCCCATAGGGAGCAGATCGTCACATCACAACAGCATTCAACATGAAGGTAAAAATAACATGACCCAAATGAAGAGGAGTACCAGTTATCAAGTGATGAATAATCATGAGGTCAAGCTCCGTGACCTTCTCAAAACTGCCAGCCCGAGGTGTGATTGAGTGAACACAGATATTGTGAAGGATACGGCACAAGGGGACGAGGTTGGAGGCTACCAACGGTTTTGGAGGTTTAATGAGTGTGATTTGGAGCACAGAGGTCCTAGTGATGACACATTGTGAATACCATGTCTCAGATAAGCAGTAGGCTCCTTCATCACGTATATCAAGGATTTGACATAGTGTGGTGGGATTAATTTCCATATGAACCCCTTTTAGCACCATATTGAAATTAGTGGTGCCTTTTGATCTTTTTGAAGCAGCGTAGAAAGCCCTTACTAGGCGAGGGTATTGAGGTTCATTGATTTTGAAAAAAGAGGTCCATCCGAGTTGGTCAAATATTTCTTCAACATTGAACCCTCCTTGTTTGATATCAGCAAGGTCAATGATTTTACCATTGACCACAGACTTGTTTTGCCATTTTGAGATGTAGATAGTCTCTAATTCGACCGAATCAAACAATGAAGTGATTTCAGAAATTTTTGTGGATGAGGATGGGGGTTTTGGTGAAGAAGGTTTGGCCTTTTTAGGAGTTGGAATTTTTGAGGTTAATTTCGCAAGAGGAGGCTGTTGTGCAGGTTTAGCAGGGAGATTGGTCTCTGAATCATCATAATTAATGACATGGATTGTATTGTCTTGAGGAAATGCCTTGTTGGATGAAACGGCTCCAGACATGATTCTGGAAGAGCGCCTGGAGGGAGCTGAGGAGGATGGGTTTTTGGAGATTTTTGGAGTGATAGAAGGAGAAGAACTTTTGGATGGTTGAGAGGAAGAAATGGTGTTCATGGAATTTGCTTTAGATTGGGTTTCCTCATGATAATCTGACTTAGTGCTTGAGTAAATATCTTGGTTCTCTTCTGGTTCTTGATATGAGATTTTGCGTTTTGCAGTAACTTTGGTACGAGCCATTGATCATAAAAGACTTGGAAAACAACTGATGAATAAAGAAGGTTTTGAGCAGAGGGTTGATGAGCGAGGAAGATGGAGGACGTGAAATACACAGATGAGGATGGAAGATGAACAGGGAGAACGTGTGAGGAAACGTGAGAAGACAGGAAAATTTAATGCGCCGTTTGCCTAGGAACCTAGTGAGATGATGGATGAGACATGCTGAGTCACATGGCCGTAAATGCATTAAATGCACGGCGAGAAGCACGGAGGCATGCGCCACACATGCTGGCCAATGAGAAGAGAGACGCGTGCAGTTTTCTTGTCTGCCGTGTCAAGGGAGGTTACACCAATAAGGACATTCCATCCTCTGGTGGTTTTTGCCATCCTCATAGTTTTATACTAAAAATATACATTCATTTAAAATAAAACAACATAAATTTTGGATTTTTATTTAATAAAAAAAATTAATACGATAAAATATAATGAAGGAATATAAACAGGATAAATCAATTAATTTTAGACAAACTAAGGATTGAGAGTTCCTCCAAGATCTTTTTGAACCTATCCTCTTGGAGAGGTTTGGTAAAAATATCTGCTAATTGATTTTCAGTGTCAATAAAAATCAGTTCTAAATCCCCTTTTTGCACATGATCTCTTATAAAATGATGTTTAATTTCAATGTGCTTAGATCTAGAATGTTGAATGGGATTTTTAGAAAGATTTATTGCACTTGTATTATCACAGAGGATGGGAATTTTTGCGTACCTTAGCGAGTAATCCTCAAGCTGATTTTTTATCCAAAGTAGTTGTGAGCAACATTGAGCGGCTGATACATACTCTGCGCTTCAGTAGTTGAGAAGGTAATGGTAACTTGTTTTTTGCATGACCAAGCTATTAGGGATTACCCAGAAAACTTGCAACGCACCACTTGGGCTTTTCTTTCAACTTGTCTCCCGGTTATTCGGCATCACAAATAAGAAGCCTATGAGGTCAAGATTGGAACATTCGTTGTACCAAATCCCAGATTTAATAAATGCCAACAAGTATCTAAGAATCCTTTTTACTGCATGAAGATGGGATCTTTTAGGAGAGGATGAAATCTTGCACAAAAGATCGACTACTAAAGACATGATCCGGTCTCCGGCTGTTAGATTACAACAATGAACCTATCATTCCTCTGTCTCCTTTCAAGATATTGGAGTTCCTTCATCAATCTTTGTGGAGTATGGAGGAGGGTGCATAGGGTTCCATACTCTTGCTGACTCAGTTATCTATTTGTTGAACAAATCATTGGTGGTAATTTTCTTGTGATATAAAATACTACCCTCTCGTTGTTTGATTTGTAAACCAATGAAGAATTTTTAATCCTCCATCATACTCTCTCAAAACTAATTTTTCATGAGATTGAGAATCTTTTACACTACTTTTATTTGTGATCCAAAGATTATGTCATCGACATAAATTTGAACAATTAATAAATCCTTCAAAGTGTCTCTTGAAAAGAGTAGTATCATCTGTCTCTAATGCATCCATTTTCTTTTAGAAAAGCGTTAACCTCTCATACCAAGCCTAGGAGCTTGCTTTAAACCATAAAGAGCTTTTGAGAGTTTGAACACATGGGTTTGGTCGTTTTTCTCATCCTAAACCAGGAGGTTTGACGAACAACACTTCTCCATTTAAGAACCGACCATTCAAGCAAGGCATCTTTCACATCCATTTTGAGAATAGTTTTATACTTTTATGAGTAGCATAAGCTTAAGAGGATTCCTTATTGCCTTCAGTCTTGCTACGAACGGTGCAAAACGTTTCATCATAATCTATTCCTTCTTGTGGATTGTACCCTTGTGCCACTAGTCTTGCTTTATTTCTAAGACCTTCTCCATCCTCATATAGTTTGTTTCTAATATCCATTTAGTTCCAATAATAGTGGTTGTCTAGAGGATGGGGTAGCAAGATTCCATACCTTGTTTCTTTCAATTGTGAAAGCTCTTCCATCATAGCTTCAACCCATGATTTGTCACCAATAGCTTGATCAACGTTTTGGGGTTCAACTTGTGATATCATGGTCATATATGGTAGTATTTTCCCTTAGAGAGTTTCTGGTTCTAACGCCATCCTCAGTATTCCCAATAATTAGATTGGAGGATGATGAGTGACTGTTTTCCAATTCTTTGGAAACTGCTGAGAGTTGGGTCAGACGCATCCTCTACATGAGGACCGGGTCTTGAGAGGATGATGTTCATCTTCTTCAATGTTTATCCATTCTTTTCTACACATCAAGTCATCAAACTCATCTAAAATAACATGCATGGATTCCTCCACAGTTTGAGTCCTAAGATTATATATTCTATAACCTTTTGACGTTGTGGAGTACCTAGAAAAATCCTTTAATCAGATTTTGGATCAAACTTTCCAATTTCTTTATATTTAGAATGTAGCAATAACACCCAAATATATGAAAATATGAGATATTTGGTTTTCTACCCTTTCCATAGTTCGTAAGGAGATTCTGTTAAAATTTTTCTAATGGATGCACGATGTGAAACATAACAAGTAGTGTAACGGCTTCGACCAAAATTTTTCAATGTTGGCTTCATTAAAATAGTGTCTAGCCATTCTTGAAAGTCTGTTTTCCTTTCAACAACCCATTTGTTGGGGAGTTCTGGACAAGAAAAATGTGAGAATACCATTTCTTCACAAAGATTTTAAAAGATTATTTTCAAATTCACTCTCCATGATCACTTCTTACGGAGACAATTTTTATCCTTTTTCATTTTGAATCTTTTTTGCAAAAATGGTGGAATGCCTCAAAGGCTTCATCTTTGTGTTTTAAAAATAGAACCCAAGTAAAACGAAAAAATCATCAACTATTACAAAGCCATATCTTTTTCCACTAAGACTTGGAGTTTTGATAGGACCAAAAAGATCAATGTGAATGAGTTCAAAGGGATGATTTGTTGAAACAAAGTTTTTAAGAGTGAAAAACTACTGTTAACTGTTTTCCTTTCACACAAGCTTCACAAACTTTGTCTTTTTCAAAATTAATTTTGGAAAGTCCTTTTATTAATTCTAAATTTGCTAATTTAGAAATAGTGGTTTAAGCTTGTGTGACCAGCTCGTTATGCCAATTCATTTATCTTTTTCAATGGAAACAAAACAAGATTCAGTAGGTAAATCATTCAAGATAAAATTCATATAAATTCTTTTTTCTAAACCCGGAAAGAAAAACTCTACCCGAGGATGAGTGCTTAACCTCACATAGAGTAGACTTGAAAATAACTTCAAAACCACTATCACATAATTGACTAATGCTTAGTAAGTTATGTTTTAAGCCATCCACATACTGAACATTTTCAATTTTGCAGAATTTTCTTACCCATAATACTTGTTCCTTTTATTTGAGCTTTATCTTATTACCAAATGTGACTGATCCTCCATCCTTTATCTCCAATGACATGAAGCATTGCTTATTCCTCTGTCATATGCCTTGAGCACCACTGTCCAAGTACCAATCTTTCTTTTTGTTGATTAGAGGAAGAACATGTATTAGAGTTTAAAAGTGACTTAGGTACCATATAGCATTGGGTCCTTATTGGTTAGTTTTCCTCTTGTGAGGACTTTCCTTTTGTGATAAAAATAGATCATGGTGCCCATGTTTACCACAGAATGAGCATGTTGCCTTTTCATTGTTAGCTTTCTTCTTAGCATGACAAATTTTGGAAGTATGCCCAATTTTTTTGCAAAAGGTGCATTGACCTATCCTTTTGTTTTTTAGGGCAGAACAAATTCATTACAAGTTCTGTTTTTGAGAACTTTTAAAACCAATACAGCCTTGTCAACATTCCAGATGAGACCCATACTTTTGAAATGTTCTGTAGATTTGACAAAGTTGGAAATATCATCTTTAGTTCCCTAACCAAGTTTCAAAATTTCCTTTTATGTATCCTCGTCAGGAGATGAGTTTCGAGCTATCTCTTGTTAAGAATTTTGGTTGTTTCTCAAATTTTTGAAAGTTGAGATTGCTGTAAATCTTGAATGATTAACATATTCTCATTCTTTCCGAAGCTCCTCATCTCGTTCTTTATCTCAACAAGTTGGTTTTTTTGAAATATTATGTTTGAGATAAAGTGTGATCATTTGGAGGCTATCAAATTAAATTCTAATTTTTCACAATCTAGGACAAAATTAAATAAATACTTACCTGTTCAATTTCTGATTTTGCCATGAGATAGAGGTTGGCCTCTTCTCCTTTTCTTTCTCTGAGGATGACTCGTCACTATCATCCCAAGTAAATCATCATGGATTTGTTTTGTATGGAAATTTTCTAGAGTTCCTTTGTTGAGAGGAACACTCAATTTTATAGTGTCCATCTTGTGCATCCATAACAAGTTATTTGACTTTTGTCAATTTTTTCTTTTTTGAGGAGGTCCTCTATTCTGTCCTTCTGGTTTATCATCCTCTGAATTTTTCTGGAAATCAGAGCGAGTTCACCTCACCTCAGATAGAGGATACTCTGCGTTTTCCTTTGTTATGACATCTTCATCTTTCTTGGAGGATGAAGCTTTCTGCTTGGCTGGTTTTTTAGAGCAATCTATCTGTCTTCCTTTTTGTTGGTTTATCAGCCAACAACAATGGTTCATGAGCTCTTAGAGTTTCCAACCAAAATCTTCTAATTCCATGTTGGTCAATCTCTTGCTCTGTAATGGCAGTTTACCATTGGCCTCCATTCTTTTGGTAAACTTCTTAGGATTTTTCTTATCATTTCTTGAACGGAGTTATACCTTTCCAAGAGACTCTCAAGTTATTTAATATGATTGTCAACCTTCAGAACATTTCATCAATATTTCCTCCTCCTTTATTTCGAATAGTTCGAAATCTTTACTCCCATGTCTATCCTTGCTTCTTTTACATGGCTTGATCCTTCAATGATGGATCCTTAGAGTATCCCAGAGCTCCTTAGCGTTTTTGCACTCTTCAACTCTATCATATTCTTCCCTGCTCAAAGCACGCGTAGAAATAAATGAGCTTTAGAATTTAGGAGTACCTTTGCATTTCATCCACCGTCCATTGTGCTTGAGGTTCTGATGATGTGATCTCATTTTCCACCACAGACCACATTGTTGTTTGTCTTGTGATATGAGAAATTAGCCTCATCTTACCTTCCAATGGTAGTAATCTGTACCATCAAAGTAGAGAGGTCGGTGATGATCCTCCTTCGAGAATATAACTTAGCTTTTGACATTTTTCTTTTTGGATCTTTTTCTCTTACACTATTGTAGTGTATTTTTTAAGAGAACCTTGCTCTTATGCCAATTGATGTAGCTAAATATCACTAGAAGGGGGGGGGGGGTTGAATAAGAAATTGCTGTTTAAAATAATTTTCAAGAGATTTTAAAACTATCCTCTCGCCGAGGATGGTAAGTCCTAAGATGGATTCTTTCAACCCTTTAGTTTTAACTTGAGTGAAGATAAGAGTAAGAATATAAGAGAGACACCACACAATTTTACTATGTTCACCCCAAAGATGGCTACGTCCAGTCCAAACACCCTTGTGGATTCACACTAACTTTCAAAACGATCAACCTCACGCTGAGGATGTTACAAAACGTTATATTCTTTAGCTTCACCAAGCCCTAACAATCAAATTCAATAATTTCCAGTGTCACTCACAAGGAAATTACATAAGTAGTATGAGAGTGTTTGATACTTAATACTTTCTCAAAAGGATATACAAAAATATAAAGTGTAAAGATCAAGAAAGTATGAAGTGAGGATGTAAATTGGTCTTGATAGCTTTAAGATGCTTGATCTTTTTGTGCAATTGTGTGTTGTGTCTTATGATGAAGAGCGTGGCATTTTATAGAGGTCCAAGCTCTTTGTGACCGTTGGAACTCATTACAAAAGATCCAAGGTTTTCATCATATTAGATAACTGCCCATTCAGCTTTTTAGGCCAGGCAGAAGCCAGCCTCGCGCAATGCACAACTTCCTTGTAAACTGATCTTGAGATGTCTTGTCTATTTCTCTTTTTATCAAGAGTGCAAAGCTGTTTCTTTGACCATGTGAGCTGCAACCTTTTCAAAAAACTTTAAGGACTCAGGTTGCTTTTCAACTTTTGAGGTGATGTTGACAAGAGAGAGAAAGCCACCCTATTACGTATTGCTGTCATACTCAGTCGAGGATTAGATCTCGGCAGCAACATCTGTGACTTTCTATTCTTGCTTGTTTCTTGCTGCCTTCTTTAACTTGACTTTCTTCAGAATTAATTCTGCAAGCCCAATAAATAATCTGATTGAGCCTTTGCACATGCTTGATGAATTGCTTTCATTTGATGGACCATCCTCAGCCCTATCTGGTCATCCTCTTAGGCTTAGAATCAGTTGTTCTTTTCCTTTTTCCTTTTGGCCTTCTAACTTCTTTATTTCAAATACTTATTCATTCTCTTGACTTTGTTGTACATTTCTTTAATGAATAAAAAGCATTTGTTCTGGTGAGGTCACAAACTGGCTAGATCTGGAGAATTTCAATTTGCAGGCAGTCCTACGGGTTTTCCGCACATCAGGTCCTGAATCATATTTTCCTTCTTTTTGCCTTAATGATTAATAACGCTATTTTCTATATGAATACATCTCAAGAGCACATGTTAGTCATTAACCACAATCATAATCTCTTAGAGTAATTTTGTTATCATTAAAATCATTTGAGAGATTTTGTCTCAACAGTTCCCTGTGTTCCATTAATCATCATAATCTCTAAAGTTTGGATGAATATACTTTTGAAACGAATGGTTCAAACTTCTTCAATTTTCGAAAACTCATACTCGAAACTATGTTCGAAGTATAGTTCAATTTTCAAAAATTCAAAAATTCATAATCTCGAAAGTTCTGTTATTCAATAACTTACTTATAATTATATATATATATTATTATTAATTTATTTATTACTATTTTGAAATTAGGTATTAGTAGAGTTGAGGTTCTTGCTTCAAAATTATTTGCGTTTCGAAGGTTCAAATGTTTGGCAATTTGTAATTCAGACAATTCAAAATTTCGAAGAAATTGGGTGAAGAAAAGGAAAGGAAATTTTTTTGAAGGGTTTTTATAGATAACAATAGGGGCAATATGGTATTTTCCATGAGGTTGGAGGGGTGAGAGGTACATGTAGGAGATGCACGGTACAAAACTCTTTCATCTATTTAAGTCGACTAAACAAAAATGTTGTGCTATCTGCTTTTACCCTAGACGTGAAAAAGTCGATTTGGCGAGTTAATTAATTGTAAGAAATTTGAGTTTGGTATGTTAAAAAACTCAAAACTTAAATCTAGCGTGTGGTTCTTTTAGGTTGGAATATGTCATTTATGAAAGTTAGTATGATTAGTTAACCTATTTAATAGTCTATTTATATTAACATTAAATAATAAATAAATAATGATACATTTCCTTTGAATAGATTCATGAAATATAAGTCCATTAAATTAATTAATCTTTTAAAATATATCTAATTGATATTTTAAAGAATTTATTTTTGGTAATATATTTAAAAATGTCAGAAATTACTAAAAGATGTACAAATTTATAATTTAACAAAATCAATTTCAATCTAATATAATAATAATAATAATAATATATAATAAATTAATAAAATAATATAAACTAATAATAATAATAATAATAATAATAATAATATCTTTAAGTTTAATTAACACAACTTACAAATATGGATCTCGTTAAATTGGACATCATATATTCCTTCAAATGTAATAATAAGAATAACTTCAAAATACATAACAAAAAAAACAATAAGAATTAACTTCAGATATTCCTAATAACATCAAATATTCCTTCCACAATATTCTCCTTGTAAGGGAAGGAGGTGGAAAAATGAATTCTCACGATATTTTGTATTCTTTTTAAATCTTATAATTATCTCTCTCTTCTTTATTATTTATTTATCACAAACATTAAATAAATTGTTTCTCCAAAATTTTGAAACTTCAAGGGACAAAAATAATATTCCCATAATTATATTACTAGTAAAGTTATATTTTCTATACACCTTTTCATATTAGGGTGTGTGAATTTTGTTGCTATAACATTTTATTAAAAAAATTATTTTTTAGTTGTTTTGACTTTATATTCACATAAAAGGACTCTTAAAAATTAGATAAATAAGATATAAAAATATTAAATTGTTTTTTCTAAAACAAAAATTATGAATATGAAATGATTATTCTGACATCTCAATTAGATTAACATCCGAATACCAGCATGTTATAAAAATAAAAAAAAAATAAAAAATATTAAATCAAGATGCTCAATTATATAAATTTCTTGAATGCCATATTTCTATGGCTAAGGTTTAGCAGCTTCAAGTAAAAGTCATAGCTGTTTTTATACCTCAAAAGTAAAAAACATAGAAGCACAGTAGCATAATCATTTACACATGCCTTGAATGCCATCATATATTAATTGGCTTTTTCCTTTTATGTAGCAAGCTAAATATTGAGTTTAGCTCTCAATTAAAAGCATCCATCCAGGAACAAAGCCATTCACTTGTTGTGTGCTTGAGTTGTTGAAGCTATCTGATCTGAAGTTACATTGTTGTACCTATAATCAGGACTGAATCAAAGGGACACAAAGTTAAAAACATACATAAAAGAGTATCTAAAAATATGTATTTTGAAAGAAAGAAAAATAAAATTGAATTTGTATAATTACCCAATCTGTAATGTGGATTGCATTCCAGCTGCTGGAAGAAGCTCTGAGAATGAGCATTTGTGGACCACCATATTGCATGCTTTGATCACCAGCTTCCCATGATTGCCTGTAGTGATTTCTTGAATTGATTTCATCCAACTGAAACAAAATTATAGTAATGTTTCAATCAAACAATATGTTTTTTATTGTTTCAATGAACTTAACCTGTGTTTAGTAAAATTAAATTTTAGTTAATGATGAATTGAATTGTAAAACTATTTATGTTTGGATATATTTAGATAAACATGAATGTTGAATAATAAATTTTATTGTAAAAAATTATAAATCGCGTTAGACATAATGTTTTTTTAATTACCTTGATTGACAAGGATCTGTTTGCTTCTAACCAACATATGTTCCTGTAACAAACAATAGCTTGAATTGTTAGGCACTCACAAATTTGCTTTATTAATTTCTTAGGTATATCAAACCAATATATTTACCTTATTTTTGAGATCAGCTAATTGGTCCAACATGAATTGTGTCTGCAAGATTATGTTTGATCATAAAAGTTCAAGGTAACCAACAAAAGTTACAATACAATAATATTCAAGACTAAATTCAACCTATTCATTTTCTCTTAAGGTCAATTGTATGACTTCAAACCCTTATTTAAGCAAAAACATTTTCAGTAGATTGAAATTTCTATGTAAATGATGCATTGGTCACAATACTGGCAAAGCAATATTACATTATTACATAAGAAATACTAAATGAAAAAAATAAATAAAATGAAATCAATTACATTAAGCTGCTGCAATCTGCAACAACTAATTAAGAATCATGGTTTGAAATTGTATATCGCAATATATCAATTTTAGATGTCTATGCAACAATATAAAAAAAATTGTGGCTGCATCGATCATATTATTAGTATTGTACTATAATATCAAAGTTTGCACCATAATTTCAACCGCAATATGAATATATGTTTTTTTTTTAAGTTAATCATTTCATTAATAATAACGTTTAAATACTATTAGGAATATTAAAAAATATAGAAGCTGAGATAATAATTAATAACATAAATACATTGTTAATTTACCTTTGGTGGATCTAACTTGCTTCAGAGATGAATCTAATTGCCTTTTCAAGCTGCTCAAGATCTTTAGAATTCAGTGGACCCAAGTCTTCCCCTAAAAGATTTCTGGGACACATAATTTCACATTGGTTAAAAATTTGAAATGTTGGTATAGTTTGGCAAATTGAAAAGCTAGGAGCAAAAAAAAAAGCTTGAAAGGAAAAACTTCAAGATTAATGAGGTGAAAGAGATATATGTTATATATTTAGAATGTTATGATGTGGTTTGATACATGTAATCAATCCTACAGTGGTATAAGCTTGCATGAAGTATGGACACCACTAAAATTAGACTTTGTTGTGATGTTTGACATGCATTAGTATTCGACACGTTCACGATAACCTTTTAACACCTCAAATAGACAAGTATACATAAAAAAAACATTTTTCTCTTTACTTCGATACACCTTAAACATCTCTAATTAAACATATCAATGACACATTTACGAGGTTAACAATATTTCATAGAGCGGTTAAAAACATTAAATTTGAACAAATCTTTTAAGCTTTTCAGTAGTAAAAAGATGAATAAAATTAAAAAACTAGTGAATTTAGCTATATATTTTTTCAATAATATTTATATTTAATTTAATTATAATAATAATTATATGTCGTGTTTAATAAATACTCTAATGTTAAAACTCACCTCTGGGTTTTTGAAAGATTTTCAAATCTTTGTTTCAGCTTCAAGTATTCACGGTAGCTGCTCTGCTTCAACAAAAAGAAAATGAAAATTATTAAAAGATTTACAATATGTAATAATGTCATATTACATTTTTTTTATAAAAAAAACTACAAGGCTATAATTCCCTAACAAATTGGTAGTACATTTATTGTTTTGCTTTATCTTCTCAGTTCATCTTTGTTATAATGTGTTTGAAGTATATCTTAATATTATTATATTTTTTGCTTTAAATAAAAAAAATATAGCTACCTCAAGTTCCTTGCAGGTTTGCTAACTTCCACAGCACCATAACTACATTTCTGGTACCTATCAAGAGTTTTGAGCATGCTGTTTTCAAGAGCCAGAAAAACAAAGAACCAATCAAATTGATGATGCAACATGTAAGTGATATAATTAGAGATGAATTTTATATATTCTCTAACTTTTACTTAATGTTTTTCAGCTTAAATAAATTTCTTGTATAAAAAGCATTCAATAAAGTTTAAAAAACATAAGTAACCACTTTAGTTTATGATAGGTTGTTATCTATAAAAATTTCAACCAATAAATAAATTGATTTAATTTTATATATCTCTCTTAGAGAGTAACTCGCCCAAAGAATTTTTTAAAGAAAACATGAGGAAAGTTAATGAATTTCTTCAAGTTTAGAATCTTGGACCTATTTGAAATGATTGATTTTTATTTTTATTTTCTATTTTAATAGTAATTAAAACAATATCCACAATATTTTTCTTAAATTTATAAAAAAATTAAATAACAAACCAGTTTCCATCAGTTCATGAGTAAATCTTACAAAAATTAGATGATACCTTAATTTCTAAATTTCATTTAAAATTAAAAATGGGAACTGAAAATATATATCCTACCTGTTTCATTCCTTATATTTTTTTTTATAAATACTCACATTTTATTTTTAATTTTATTTCAATCCGAAATTGATGAAAATAACGTTTTTAATGTGTTTTCCATGAATTAATGTAAAAACAAGGTGACATTACTATGATTGTTAATAGAAGCAAAACAAAATCACAAAGGAAAACAAAAAGAAAAATAAAAAAATTTTAAGTGCATTTCTTATATATGATTTTAATTAAAATTCATCTTTTATAATTAACACTTTGAGAAAATTATAATCGATTAAGTTAATAAACTTACGAAAAAATATAACTAAATGAACTAAGTTTTGTTCAAGAAAAAAAACATTTGTTTTCCCCTAATTGGTTAATCTTATAATCAAAATAAATTTAATGTTTTATAAGCGTTAAAATGACATCACAGTTTAAAAATAATTTGTACATACACTGTTACATTAGATATACCAATCCTCATTCTATCTATTATCTAATAGCTCCTTTTCTTTTGCCAAATGTTACACAAGAATAAAAGACACAACTTATTCATAATAAAAAAGTTTTTTTTTTTTTTAAATAAACGTTTTTATTTATTATTAGTGAAAAAAAATACATCACTATGCTTCAGAGGAATATTTGGTTAATAGCTAGAAGTAGTTAGGTATTATCCAGAAAGGATATCACCACACTTTGAAGGTGTCAGCAAGAATCACCTAACCATGCTTCCAAACAAAGCATGGGAATAAAAATCCTAAATTAATTTTACAACAAACTGCAAAAATCTTCATCTAATTTTTTTATATATAAGCTGATCTTAAATTTGTTAGCAAAATCAAGTTTTCAAAAAAAAAAAAAAAAGAATAGTTAAAACCTAAAATCAAACAACCACAAAAAAATGGTGACATAAAAAACGAAGGGCATAAAAAATAATCTAAACAAAAGTAACCGTACAAAGGACATAAATATTTTAGATATTCACCAGATCATGTACAATCTTACTAGATCTGATAAATCTGTTATCATTTTTAACATTTCACACATAATATCAAATCAAAACTCAACTTTGATTGCTGAAACTCAAAGTAATAAAACAAACATATAAATAATCTTAATACAAGAAAATAAACACAAAATTTCCATGGAGGAAAATCTATATAAAAAAAAATATTTTATAAATAATTCTTAATAGAAAGGAAACAACAACAAAATTATATGTTAAAAATATTTTTTCAAAATGATAAAAGTAAAATAAATAAGAAGAATTAGCTAAGTTTGTCTATCTCTAAATAAAATTTAAAAAATAATGAAGCAAGTAGATGTAGATCTCCTAAATTTTATTTAATATATGCATAACCTTTAAACTTCTTTTTTAAATGATAAAATAAAAAAAAGAATTGAAGAAGCTAAGTTGTCTAGCTCAAAATAAAAAGAAAATAAAAATAATGAAACAAGTAGATGTAGATCTAATTGGTCATGTAATAGAAAAAAAATCATAGAGAGAGAGAGAGAGATCATACTTAGAAGTGCTACAAAATTCATAAAGCTTTCCACGAGTAGAGAAGATGATAAGAGCAACTTCAGCATCACAAAGAACAGAAAGTTCATAAGCTTTTCTTAAGAAGACCATTTCTTCTCTTTGCAATGTAACTTGTCTGTTTATTTTGTCTCTATCCTCTTCAATTCTACTCTTCCTCTTCCCATCCTTCTTATGTCTATTCACATCTTTTCCTCACACTAAAATTTCCTCTACAAAAATTAAATTTTTTCCTTTTTTTTTTCTTCTTACTATTTTGAACAATTTTTACCTCTTCTTCACTTTTCTTTGTTTTTTTTCCTTTCTCTTTCCTTTCAATCTCCTCTTTAGTACCTTATGATGATCCTTCTTTTCTGGGTCATACCCTAATGCAACCATATTTGTGAAACATTAAGAAAGTTTAATACTTCAAGTTGAAACTTGAAGACCCAGAAAGAGGAAACACAAAAATGAAGAGAAAGAGATATATTATTTATAGAGACCAAAATATAATAAAGTATTTTTGTTTGTGTAGTTGTACTCTTTAACTTTCCCTTTTAATTTATCATAATAGATATTTTTGTAAATTTTTTTATTTTCAATCCCACCAGAAAAAAATGCAAGTGAAGATAGGTAAGGTTTCTAGTTTCATGTACTTTCTTTTTCCATGCTTTCTATGTTATGGTATTTTATAGTAAAGAATAGGGTTGCCCAGAATGCATATTTAGCGCGTGTTTTACACTCAACGCGTGTTCCACCAACTTTGATTGCAATGTGAGTGTGGACACTGCGCGTGGTGAGCTGTATAATGTGTAAGAGTTATAATAATAATAACTAAGAAATGCTTGTCATTTTCTACTGTTTTCATAGAGGTAGAGCTAGTGTATCAGAACGTCGTCCACATACCTTAAAATGGATTCCACACGTGTCCAATTTATTACTGGCTTTGTCACCTATATAACATCAAAATTAAATCTTTTTGTGAATTATATGAAGAAACGGTGAGAAAAGTGGAAGTGGAACCCAACTTACCCTTTGCATACCATTCTATTCTAACAAACTTTTATAATTATCTTTTTATTAAGATTTTCTACTTGCTGCCAAATATACTAGGGTTTTTATATAAATACTTCCAATTTTTTTTTATTTTAAATATCATCTCCCTATTCTAAAAATAAAATACTAAAATGTTCTACTTTTTGGCACCAGTAGCAGGTCGCATCCTAGGTCTGTGTG
>PGWS01025537.1:0-10451 GCA_002896235.1 Cicer reticulatum
GTGAGAGACTACACCCTGGTAAATTGTGTTTGTCCGTGAGAGACTGCACAGGTGTTTGTCCATGAGAGACTGCACTCGTGTTCGTACGTGAGAAACTGTACGTTTAGGATTTACGCCTCTCGCTAAGGGTTTTGTTTGGAATTGTGTGATAGCATGTTTGATTGTAAAACTATTTCGAAACTCAAGTTGTCGTGGTAAATGTGTTGAAATTGCTAAGTGTTATGTATTGATTATTGTGTGTAAGTGTGATGGATTGTAAGACTATTTCGAAACCCAATTTTTCGTGGTGATCGTGTGGGAATTGCTAAGTGTTAAGATGTGGAGTTGTGTATGAATGTGATTGAGTTAGTTTATGTATTTTTGGAAGAATATGCAGGGAAATCGATTTCCCAATCGATTGGATGAGTTACATGGACTTCCCTAATTTGACATAATCGATTTGCCAATTGATTTTATAATAAGTTTTTTCAAAACCATTTAAAAAATCGATTTGGCCATACGATTGGCATAAATAAGGCAGGGGCTCAGTTATTCATTCAATCGATTTCCAATCGATTGAATTAAGCATAGAGTTCAAATTTCACTAAAAACCTTCAAGAATCGATTTGGAAATCGATTGGCTTAGTAGAAATTCTTATTCTGAGTTAGATAATCGATTGCTCAATTGGTTCATCAATGGATTGACCAGTTATCTATTACTTGATTGATTAAAAACTTTATTTGGATTTCATGGTTATTTGGCAAGTGTTACATGAACTTTTAGCATATGGAAGGTTATTTTGTGCATTTAAAAACTTAAATGTTATGTGTTAATTGTTAATTTCTATTGGTGACCTTTTACAACTATTGTGGAAATCTGGGCTTTGCCCTAAGATGAGAACCAGGACCATCCTACTGGTCCGTACCTGTGGATGGGAATGTAGATGGGAATGTCTGACTGGAGCTACGTTAGGAGGATCTTACGGGGCGCGTGGAGATCACTCAAGGTGTTTAGTTTGTTTTGCGGAGAATGATCAGATTAGGTTGACACTAGAGGGAACATATGTCTTTCTTTTGAATTGTATTTTATTTTAGATTGGAAGATTGTACCTCTATACTAATATTGTCAGCATGACATGGTTATTTTCGATGGGTTTACATGTACCTTTTTTATGTGTAAATATTTTGGATTCATATTTCGAGAAACTTTTCCGCTGCTTATATAATTATAATGACTTAATTATTTATCCAAATGTATTACCTTATTTATTTCTCTGTTTTATTTTTAATTTCTTTTGAAAAAAAAAATACACCCTCGCTTTGAAATTCGGGGTGTTATAGTTAGAAAGGATTCTAATGATAAAATATTGTTATAACTTTGACTTTTGTTGATTGTGGCAAGGATTAAAATACATCATTATAAATAGATAAACAACTAAAATGAATCAAAAAAGGTAAAAGACTAAAAACTAATATTAGGTCAAAGATAAATGAGCAAAATTATATTTAATCCTATATTTTTGATTAATTAATTTAAGGGTTATATCCATAAATTTCAGTAAACAAAAGAATAAATATAAAAAATGTTAAACAAAATTGACATAAAAGGATATAACAAAAAGAAATGAAAACAATGGTTCAAAGAGAAGAAAGAGGAGAATTTTAAAATAATAAGTACTACCATAAAACTGATTGCAACAAAATTCAGTAAATTTAAACAACTAGTATTAAAGTATTGTCTATTTTACAAAAACAATACGTAGCAATAAAATAAATAAATAAGTTATAAAATTGTTTTTATTAATTCAGCACATTTTGATAATTCTGAATAAAATAAGTTAAAGGTACTAAGTCATATATTGAAATTGTATTTGTCCCATATGTGCATTTTAATGCCACAAATTGAATTATATGGGAGCGTTCAAGTAGTCTTCATTGAAACCTTGAAGGCATCCAAATGATCTTCAAACCGAATTAATTTCCTGTAACAATAATTTTGTATTAATTATAAGATCATATACAAAAAATAGACCTCCTCTTTTCCTAATATAGGATTATGGTTGACTCAATCACAAGAATTAAAAAAAAAAGTTAATAATAATATTAAACTTGTTAATAATTGATCTAATTTTTTAAGTTTTTCATTCATATTTAGTATTTTTTTAATAATAAGAATATTTCTTCAAATGTGATTTATTTTATGAGACTTAAAAGTTGTAAAGAAAATAAAGGAAGTAAGGTTCATTCATACCCATGCTAGTACCGATGATTTCTTTGACCACTTGAGTAGTTTTGTTTCAACTATAGATTTCTTCTCTGACGTCCCCTTTGACTTTGGTGTAAAAATCTTAACTTTCTCTAACATTTTTTAGCTCTTTATAATATATCGTATAAAGTCCAACTCAACTTTTATGTTTTGAAACTCCTTTGAATTCAAATATTTTGAGATTGGTTGAAATACATGTCGGAGTTATTTGTGGTTCGATCCACCTAGAGTTTCCAACCTCTTTTCTTTTCGAATTTCTTTTAAACAATTTCTGCATGTAAATAACCAAATTGTCATTAGATCGAATTCACCATGAGCGCATTCAAAATACTAATCAACAAATTATATCTATGATCTTGCTAGTAAGTGTCCAAAGGGCTGAAAAACTTTAAATTATAAGAAAAACTCAACTTTAAAGAGTTGAAAACTCAACTTTAAATAGATTTCTAATTAACAAGGAAAACTTGTTAGCATTTGTTTTATATATATTTTTTGTTACATTCAACAAATCATATTTTATGAATAGATTTTAGTTAAAAAAATAAGGTTTAAGTGTTTAACATTGATGTTATGTTCTTTGTAGAAAAAAACATGGATATTATGTTAGTTAGAAACATGAATATTATAAATGCTTTTTTTTAGAAGATTAAATGATTTTTACCATAAGTTAGACTAGAGTGATAATTACTAAACCATGAATTACATACAAGTAACAACTTTATTTAAAATTAATTTGAATTTATATCTTTGTTTTTTTTAGGATTAAATAAGTTTGTCATGCTTATAAATATACCATATTTTATTGTTTAATTAGATCTTCTAAAACATTTTCAAAACAATGAATCTCAATATTGTTCAATAATTTTGATCCTTGATTTGAATTAATTCAATATATTTTCTGAACTCTTTGAATGATTTTTGAATAATGGTCTAAAATATTATAAGAATCTTTTCCAATAATTATTTAGATTTTGTTATAACAAATGATAAATTAAACATGAATTGTTTTTGCAGTCAAATTAGAATATTATAAGAATATCTCAACAAAAAAAAAGTAAAAAAGTATAACAAAATCCTAAATTAAAAAATTGCAAATATAATAGAAAAAAAATACCAACGTTAACGACAAGATTCTCTAGCTTTGGAGCATTTTGAAGAAAGCAAAGGAGCTATTCCAAGCTTGAAATTCGTTAGATATTTCGACCGACATATATTAATAAATTGTGAAAAGTGAGAAGACTTAAGTTTCCAAAGATTGTCCTCATTGCTTAGAAGACTGCACAACAAAGTGGAAATCACAAGGCTGTTCCAAATAAAACGAACAACTACTTTTATTAATATAAACGTATTTAAAAATTAAATAAAATTGAATGACAAAGTTATAAAAAATGAAAGAAAGGTTGCATACGAGCTCTTACTAAATATGAAATTTATCATTATAAAAAAAACGAAAACGTACTTAATTGTGTCTGAAGTGAGAATCAGTGATTTGACATTAGAAATTCCATTCAAGAGTTTATACAAACCGTCAAAATCCGAAGGCTTACTGAGACGAATAGTGCTCGATGAACATTAAACAAGTTTATAAACTCATATTTTCGAGGGGTACAATCAGGTAATATCAAGAATTTCAAGTGAAGGAACATTAAGTTGTAATGGCAAAAGTCGGTAATATAACCTAGGATTGAATAAATTAAGACATAATCTCTTTAATAGTGATGGGAGATATTGATAGGTCGTATCAAACAATCTTGTTTAAAAGAAATTCCTCAAGACATGTACAACGGTCTAAATAAATAATGAGATCATCATTCACCCATTCAGTTAGTAGAAGTGTGAGATAAAAGTAATATCAAGCATGAAGAATCTTTACCTGATGAAGGCATGCATATTAGCTATCAATAGAAGAATGAGTCAATAAGTGTTTTTAATATTGCCACGCAATTTTCAAAATCACAAGTGACATCGTAGACATGAGTAAGCTGAAATCGGGCTAATATCGATGAGTTCGGTTTCTGGAGAATCAATCTACGTTTCATGTTCCTTCACTTTAAGTATGTTTGCTCTTAAGACCCACAATTGTTGCACAATGTGGTTTGCAACCAAGTTGGAGCCTATGGATGCTAATTTTCTTATAATTTTGTTGCGTCTTTGAAACGAACGTCTATGCATGCTGAACATCTCTAGGACATTGTTAGCTCTGAAGACACATGGTAATTCAAATTGAAGGTCGTGATGATCTTTGCTGATCAGAGTGCATATCCATCTTTGAGAAAGAACACTTGTTCTGCTAAGCCTCTTTTATTGAAAGGAATGTAAGAATATGGCATAGTAACATCATCGGAATTACCTGCTTAATAATCATCTGTTTTGGGTAACGTCGCTTACTCCATTAAATACGTTCTTTTAGAAGTGACGAAGACTGAACAAGTGATTCTTTACGACTTCATTTATGAAAATGGAGCCACCAAATTTACACGTACAGACAAGTGATTGTTATAAAACAAATTCCGAGTGCATAAAATCCGAAAGGCTTACAGAAAGACCCGAAATAGTAAATTCTCCGAGATGAAATTCCTAACTAGGAAAAAGTTATAAGGATCAAACTCACATAATGTTCGAGAAAGGCTACTAATCTAGTTGAATCCCACAGCAATGATGGCACAAGTAGCAATAGGACATCAAGTATGATCTAAAGCGCCAAAGCCGGTACCAATAACTAGGCCACTCTCGAATAAAAAGTTCATAAAAGCTGGTACCCTAATTATTACTTTTATAGTATTATAGGACTTAACAGACCCATTGTGATGAGGCTCTGTAATCAATAAATTAAAATGTCTTTGATCTAAAGAATATGCCGCATATAGACATTGGACAGATGTAAATATAAATTTTATATGAAGACTAAATACTCTATAGCAACCAAAAAGCTATGTAGAGTGATTTGTAAGATATTACACTTGGCTCAGTGGAGAAATGTAGTAGTTATACATGTAAAGACATTAGTTAAGAATCTAGAAGTGAGGTTCGATACCACACTAAGTGTTCATCACTATGTCACACAATCAACTCAAAGCTGACATTATCCATATATCATAATTTCATATATCTGACCTGATCAATCGTGTGTATTGAACGTAATTTTACTAATCACAAGTCGACCCGCTCCCTAGATATGAGAAGCGATAACTCGGCAATATGGTGTTTTTGGAGAAATCAAATCTTAGAATCAATTTAAACTGGTCTCATTATTCTTCTTCTTTATAGATTTACAGAGTCATCGAATGTTGTGCAATTACGGAAATAAGGACTCAGCAAGATTATTTAGGTCTGTGCATAGACTATGTAGGTTTTTTAATAACCAAGGCTGACTATGGTTGTTGCTAAAATGTCGCTTCTTGTATAACTACATTGTGATCGTTGTTACTGAATTCTTCAAAGAATGCGATAAATAACACTGCTTCTGCAACTTCTAATATAGATCATATTACTGTTTCTCTTAAGACATTATGTTAGGCTGTTAATGCATATTTTAATTATTTATTATTTGTCATCTCTATATAATCTGTTTCAAGTCGAGTGTTCTTGTTTTAGCAGTAGTGATATCCATTTTAAGGAAGTAAGTCGCTCTGTACTTGAATTGATTGTGAAATCATATGTCCTCTTCATATATGTACCACTTTTATGTTGTTGAGATGATCTGTAATTAAGAGTTTTTATGGGCGACAGTGTCTGAAAGATTGATGATTTTTAAAAGAAGAGATATATATGCCATTGAAACTTATCGTTTTTGAGATATTCAAGTATTAAATATAATTTTCATTCTATATATATTTTTCCCTTAAAATAAAAACATAAGGTTATTATTTATGATTAACCGTCAATCCAACTCAACCCGTTCTTGATCGGGTCGGTCGGGTTAAATAATAAAAATGCTGAGTTTAGAACTTAACCCAACTCAAAAATAATAGATTGAGATTGGAATATCGATTTTGTCAAAACCGGTCCAACCTCTCTACATACCTCTATCCACATTATATGAAAAAAAGATGTCTAATAAAGAAAATGATTTTAAAACTTTATGCATTAACTTTTTTTATTATCTCACGTGATCGTTTGATAAAGTCATCGTAATAATCTTTAATTTTTATTCATTAATGATTTTAAGAAATATTGATATCGTAAGTATAGATACTCTCTATTTTGGGTCTCTTCTTTTATTGGATTGATGTTTTTTAGTCTCAATCCAAAAATACAAATTGCTTGATACAATGATAAAGACTTGATCCGTGGAGGCAGAATATAGATTCTTGATAACTAGTTAAATTAGTGTTTTTAATTTTCACTATTTATGGTAATAAATGTAATTAGTTAATAAAAAAATTAGATTTGTATTATATATGGCTTATGTATTTAGAATTTTTTTTTCAATGTATTAGATTTTAGTTTATTAACTTGGTTTCATCATCTTGATTACAGTTATAAACTATCTTCAGTTTTTAAAAGAAAAATATTTTGGTGAAAAGATTTGGATTCAACAATAGTCGAACCAATTGTTAGGAAATTCCCAAGAATGGGATTTTTGATTTAGAAGAAGAACAGTAATTATTTAGAAAAGAAAAGCATTTAAGAATATAGTAAGAGAGAAATCCCTCTCGTTAAAATGGTTACACCACTCAATTTCTAAAGTGATAAAAAACTTCTTTTTAAAGTGGTGGAAGCCTCTTTTAAGAAAACTTCTGTACATTAGGATAGAAATTAAGTTTCTGATAGTACTTACTAATAACAGAAACACCAAAGCAGGTACACCAATACACTACTAACAACTTAGGAACACAACTACTAACAAACTCCTAATTATCCCTATTTGTATATCCTAACATTACACCCTCTTCAAAACAATCTTGTCCTCAAGGTTACATATACTAAAGTCTACTTGTTCAATGGTTAAAAAAAAATTTAAAATATATATCCTCCAGGATCCCATTGTTGAGAAACTCAACTTCAGCTTTAGGCACTTTCATATTCCATTTTTCTGCACTTTCCTGCCATAGCTGCAAACCCGCTGAGTTATGAGTTGCCCAACAAAGTACAGCCTCTAATTAATAGCGGACTCACACATTTGATTGTGTCGTATTTCTCAAACGCGGGACTGGACAGACCAAAGGTGGTGGCATAAGGCAAATGTTCGAGAAGCTATTCAGCCACAATTTCGAGTGTGAGGAACAAGGAGACCAAGTTTGAATTGAAGAGAACATTTGCTGCATCGAGTATGGCTTACCGGGGGAAAGCTCTGCAAAAAGAAAAATAGACGATAAACAAGGACAAGAAAAGAGAAAGCAATAATGCCATTGATGAACCTTGAGATGTGGAAACTTGTTGCTGTTGTCCTTCAGGTCTGGTGGTTTTGGCAGCGGTAGGTCTGGTGGTTTTGTTGGTTATGGGGGAGCTACAATCATAGAATAAGCCATCAGATGTAGTTTCTTTCGTGGTTGGTTTCCCTATAACTGTGATCCCTATTGTTTCTAATTGCACTTTCCAATCTGGTGACATCACAAGCTTGCCGGAATCTTAATGGGACACAGACCCAGTGCCTTTGCGCATGATGCAGTGGCGGCTTTCCTTCTTCCTCTGCCAGTGTGGGTTGTTTTGTCGCTAAACATGATTCCTCCATATCCAAATTTCCAAAATTTGAGTCTTTGATAGAACATTCATCTTCTTCATAAGTTTTATGAATAAAAAGAACTTCCTAGCATGGTTCATCCAACCAAACAGGCCATTTAAGGTGTGTGTGATGTTTCCTTCTTCAACCATAAACGCGAGATGAGAGATTTTTTTCCTTTTCTGAATCTTTCTTCATCGATTCTTGCTTTGTTAACTTCCCACTCTTTATGATTCTGATTTTCTGATGGTTTTTGGTTTTCCGACAGCAGCCCCTTTGTTTTCTAGTTCTTGATTTGCAAAATCTACGGATCAGACCTATGCAAAAAGATTCCAAAAGTTGGATATGGGTTTTCTTGATCCCAAAACAAAACCAAAACAATATCCATGCATCCAAGCTCATGAACGCCACTACACTTTATCAAACCCGTGAATTTCATGCTTCAAAAAGAACCTTTCAGCCTTTGTGATCCACCCAATAAGATCAGTCCCTGAAAAGTTGGCCAGCTCCGCCTTCTTAGCCGACCAATCCTCTAATTCCATGCACACTGTCACTCCTTTGAATCCGACAGGTTTGACCAATTGTTAGGAACCCAATAATTGGATTACGTGATTTAGAGGAAGAACACTAATATTAAGAAAAAAAGTAGAAATAGTAAGAGAAACATCTCATTGAAAAAGATACACAAGAGCGATAGCTTCTACAATGGTTTACAGATGGCTGAACTAAGACATTGGGGTGACGAAATTTTTAAAATTAATAATAAATAAGAAGTATAATATCTATTGCAATTAACAATTTTAAACTGTAAATTATAAAATAAATTGGAGAGAGGTAGTAGATCAAATTTGGTTTACATTCTCTAATAATTAAAAATTAGTTCGAAAATTTATTTTATTTTTAATTATAGTTGTTGGTTTTTATAATTTTTTTTATATA
Organism: Cicer reticulatum; assembly: GCA_002896235.1. Lineage (NCBI taxonomy): Eukaryota > Viridiplantae > Streptophyta > Magnoliopsida > Fabales > Fabaceae > Cicer > Cicer reticulatum. The sequence goes on from PGWS01025537.1 coordinate 8,847, forward strand.
AAATTATCTCGTGTTTGCTAGATTATAATTTGGTTTAAAAAAAATTATGTATTTGGTCTAGGGCCCTCTAGAGTTGTTCTAAGAATTTTGAGGTGCGGTTGCTAAACTTAAAAATAAGGATAATAAAAAATACAATTTTAATAATTAAAAACAATTAAGTAAAATAAATGTTAGTCATATACACGTACTAAATCTATATGATGTGAGTATCTACAATATACCAATCTACATGATACAATCTATATGATAGCATGTCGTTTGATTAGATTAATTCATATAGCACTATGCCAAAATGACATTTAACAGCGCCATTTTACAGCGCTTGCTCAACACACAAGCGCTGTTGTAAATATTTTTACAAATAACGGAGCCTTTACAACGCTTTTGATGACAAGCGCTGTTGTAGGTCATATAACGTTTGCGCATAACGTTTATAAGGCTTTACAGCGCTTGTCAAAAAAGCGTTTGTAAAAGGAAGCGCTTTCGCGTATCAGTTACAACGATTTTTTCACAAGCGCTGTAAACACATGCGCTTCCAAATATTTAACTACCTAATACAGCAGCTTTTTGCACAAGCGCTGTAAATTTTCTGCGCTTTCATTGAATGTAATACCCATATTACAGCGCTTTTTTCACCAGCGTCATGTAAACTACATCTTTCAAATTAATTATATACGTTTGTAATAACCCTCAATTCCTCTACAATCTTTCAAAATTATATACGTTGGGAACCCTTAATTATCCTCTACGTACTGTGCGTGTCTTTGTAACACCCCTTTTTCAAAGCGAGGCTATATTTTTTTTTTTTTAAAAGTAATAAAAACAAACAAAGAAATAAATCAGGAAATGCTTTGGATAAAAATTGAGTCATTATAATTTACGCAGCGAAAAAGTTTCTTTCAATTTATTAAATCCAAAACATTTACATAAACATCAAATGGGTACATGGAACCCATTCAAATGATATCAAACTGATAATATTTGTATAAGTACAGTTTCCAAAACTAAAAATACTCCAACCCAAAAAGACAGGACCCCTAGTTTCCCTATACATCATCCTAATCTGATCTCCTACCAAAAAAAGCCTATACCCCTGAGTAATCTCCACGCGCCCCGTGAGATCCTCCTAACACAACAGCAGTCAAAGCGTTCCCACTCCATCCCTGTCGTTAGTGGTACGGAACATAGTTAGGGCCGTCCTTGACTCTCATCTGAGGGCAAAAGCCCAGATTTCCACAAAAAAGGTTAAAGGGTCACCAACCAGAAAAATAACAGTTAAACACATAGCAGTTAAAGTTTTTGAATGCTCAAAACAACTATTTTAACTAAGCTGCATTCTTAGACAGGATTTTTCAATGTGCGAAAAGTTCATACATTACATTGCCAATGAAAATGAAGGTAAAATGCAGTTCTCGATCTCCAAATTAATACATGATAAAACAAGACATGGATAGATTCATGAGCACCTAATCTTACAACTAAAAATGAGGATTTTCACTGAGCCAATCGATTGGGCAATCGATTGGGGTGAAGATTTTTTAATGAAAACAGAATCCTGGGCTGAATTCAATCGATTGGTAAATCGATTGATTGGTTCCTGAGCCC
>PGWS01025539.1:0-11645 GCA_002896235.1 Cicer reticulatum
ATAGTGGTGCGAAGATGGGGTGGGCATTGAGAAACAGAAGGGGTGGGACGTTGATAAAAGGGAGGAAACTGAGTTGAAAGAGGTTGAGGATGGAGTTCAGGGGAAGAAGATAGGTAGTCTGAAAATGTGTTGTCAGAGGATGAATGAGGAGGTGTTGGTTTGGGTGGAGGAGATGGAGAACGAACTGGTGATGGTGAAAGAACAGGAGGTGAAGAGGATGATGAAGGTAGAGGTGATGTTTGATTTTTGTAAGCCCTGGTTTTGGTTCGAGCCATTTTTTACAGAAGATTGATGAAGGGAAAGGAAGATTGATGGGTTTGGGAAGAGAAAATGAATAGTGAAATAGAAAGAGGATGACGGTTGCTTAGAGTGCAGTTGATTAAGAAGAGGATGAAGTGGCACGCGTGAGATTGATTTGATGGGGCAGTTGAGCATTGGGAAGGAGGAAAGAGAAAGCATGTACTCGGCAGATAATGAGTAGCCGTTACTTTTTAGAAAAAAGTAACAGTCAGTTCAGTAAAAAGAGGAATTTTAACAGTTAGTGATGATGAAGAACGAGGATCAATCTAGAGTGTTTAAGCAAGAACGAAGATTGATCTTTGTTATGCCCAGAAAGATCTGGTTGGTGTTTTTAACGATTCTGACCAGGATTTTGCAAGATATTTAACCGTTTTTTGATGGAATTAAAAGTTTCTTCAACAAGGGGTTTAGTAAAAATGTCAGCTAACTGATTTTGTGTATCAACAAAAACTAATTCAATTTCCTTTTTACTCACATGATCCCTAATAAAATGGTGCTTTATTTCAATATGCTTTGACCTTGAATGTTGAATAGGATTCTTAGATAAATTAATAGCACTAGTATTATCACAATATATTGGAATATGGGAGTACCTAACTGAATAATCTTCAAGTTGATTTTTGATCCATAATACTTGAGAGCAACAGTTTGCAGCTGAGACATATTCAGCTTCAGTAGTTGATAGAGCAATTGTGTTTTGCTTCCTACATGACCAACTTAATCAATGCTTCCCCTAGGAATCTTGACATGCACCACTGTGCTTTTTCTTTCATTTTATCACCAGCATAGTCAGCCATCGCAGTAAGCTACCAAAATCAAAATGAAACCTTATTGCCATACCAAAGGCCAAGATCAGTAGTCCTACGAGATAGCGAAAAATCTTTTGACTGTGGTTAAATGAAGATTCTTTGGCGAGGATTGAAATCTAGCACATAATTCCTTACTGCGAAAACAATATCTGGTCTACTTGCAGTTAAATAAAGTAAAGATCTTATCATACCTCTATATTTTTTTCAGATATTGATTGTCCATTTGTCATCTTTATCTAATGAAGATGATGGATGCATGGAGTGGACATAAAATTGGCTTTCACCTCATTTTGTAATTTTTTTAAAAGATCTTTGATATATTTTCTTGACAAATGAAAATTCCATTTTTATGTTGTTTAATTGTAATCCCAAGAAAATTATCTCAATTCGCGTCATACTCATTTCAAATCAACTTTGCATGAGTTGTGAAAAATCTTCACACTTTTTCATTTGTTGAAGCCCCAAAAATAAGTCATCAACATACACTTGAACGATGAGTAAAATCATTTTTACTTGTTTTCTAAAAGTGTTGTGGTCAAGTGTTCCGCGGGTAAAAGTTATTTTGAATTAGAAAAGAACTCAATCTTTCATACCAAGCTCTAGAGCTTGTTTTAAACCATATAAGGCTATTTGTGATTAAAAACATGATCTAGTTTCTGTTAGATTCACACAAACCTGGAGGTTGACGAACATAACTTCGTTCGTTTAAGAAACCATTTAAAAATGACTTTTAAACATCATGTTGAAAAAGTTGATATTTTTACTGTGATTGCATATGCAAGAAAATTCTATGGCTTCTAACCTTGCAGGAGCAAAAGTTTCATCATAACTATACCTTCTTGTTGATTGTACCTTGAGCCACTAACCTTGCTTGTTTCTTATAACTTTTCCTCTTTCGTCCAGCTTATTTCTATAGACCCACCGTGTTCCAATTATTGTTTGATCTGTGGATTTGGAACAAGAGTCCATACCTCATATTTTCTCAAATGAAGAACGTTCTTCTTTCATTATGCATCAATCCATAGATTGATCAAGTTATTGCTTTCTTTATGGATTTGGCTCTACTTGAGATATCATTGCCATGTTGCTGTTTTGCATCATCTCTAAATGACATTCTTGTTCTAATGCCATCAGGCTGTATCACCCAATATTTGCATTTGGAGGAATGATCACTTATTAGTTTCCAGCTTCTAGGAGGATTTGGAAAAGGAAGATTGTTCATCAATCTTGTTTTCCTGAGATCGATCTGCTGTGTTTGCCCAGATTAGATCTTCTTCCTCTTCCATCTTATCTTTTTTAAATCGAGATCATCAAATTCATCAATAAAACGTATATACTGATGTACTCAGACAGTTTTGTTTCTTAAATTATATACACGCGATTCCCTTAGATCAGTTGAATATCCTAGGAATATAGCTTTGTCCGATTTTTGCATCAAATTTCCCAAAGTTATCTTTGTTGTTTAAGATGTAACAATAACAACCAAAAAATGTGAAAGCTATGAATATTTGGTTTTCTATTTCCAAATTTCATAAGGTGTTTATTTATTATTTTCTGATTGAAACACGATTTAAAATGTAGCATGAGGTATTAACCGCTTCAGCCCAAAAATACTTTTCAACCATTGATTCTTCCAAAGGATTGTTCTTGCCATCTCTTGTAATGTTCTATTTTTCTTTCAACAACTCCATTTTGTTGTGGAGTTCTTGCACAAGATAAATTATGAGAGATGCCAAGTTCATCAAAAAAGTTTTTGAGGATGCATAATGAATTTCACCACCATGATCACTTCTTACATTTGATGATTTTAGGATTCTTTCTCATTCTTGAACCTTTTTTACAAAAAATTTTGAAGGAATCAAAAGCATCATCTTTTTGTTTGTAAAAACAACACCATGTATATCTAAGAAAATCATCAACAATGACAAATCCATATTTCATACCTCCCAAACTAGTGGTTTGATGGGCAAAAGAGATCATGGTGAAGTAATTCAAGAGGTTTTTTTAGTTGATATAAATCCTTTTGAATGAAAAGCTGGTTTTTACTTGTTTCCTCTTGCACAAGTTACAAATCTTATCTTTTTCAAAACTTATTTAGGAAGTCCTCTAACAAGATTAAAATCTGGGAAAGTTTTGAAATTGTTTTCATACTCAAATGTCCAGTTCTCTTTATGCCATATCCATTTGTCGTATTATGGACATGGAGGCAAGATTCAACTGGTATTCTCAATTGTATAAAATATAAAGATTTTTCTTTCTGGATGCAGAAAATTATTTCTTCCAGAATTGCCATTCTCACTTCACTGTTGGTTTAAAACAACTTCAAAGCCATTGTCACAGAGTTGACTAATGCTGAGAAGATTATGTTTAATCCTTCAACATATTGAACATCATTGATTTTGGCGAAATTTATTTTACCTATGGTTTCTTCCTTTATTTTAGCTTGATCATTGTTTCCAAATGTTACGGACCCTCCATCTTTTTTTGATAATGAATGAAACAGTTCTGTCACCCGTCATATGTCTTGAACAGCCACTGTCCAAGAAACCATGGCCTTTTCTTGACCTCTTGAGATCCATCCTGCATAATGTGTTATATCATTCTTAGGTACCCACTTATTTTGGTCCTGAGGAGTCAGCTTTAAAAAACTGGTTTCTTACTGTTTAAGTAATTCTCAGAATGATCATTTTTAGAATGAGAAGGATCTTTGCTGTTTTTTGACACCGGGTTTAAAAAACTGGGCATTGGTTGTTTCTGATAAGCCTTCAGATCGATCTGAAGATCGTTCTTGTTTTTCAGTTTTCAGAAAATCTGTTTTTACTGTCAATGTTCTCCTTTTTGAAGATTCCTCCTATCTATTTTTGTTATCCCTTTTTTTTAAAATAACATGCAAATTCTAAATGTCCAATTTTGTCACAGTATGAGCATTTGATTTTGCATTTCCTTCTTTCTGTTCAGGAATAAAAAAGGTTTCATACATTTTGGTTTTTTGAGTTTTATCAAAACCAACCCCGGCTTTATCAAAATATCCCAACTCGGGATCCATTGATTTCTGAAATGTCTCAGTAGCATAAATAAAATTTTTAAATCATTCTTAAGAGTTTCAACTTCAGCCTTGAGAAGATCATTCTTCGTTTGAAATGAAGATTGATCTTGGCTTGCTGTTTTTTTCAGTTTTCAAATTTCTAAGTTGTGAGTTCTTCAGATTTTGAATGATTTCTTTAAAGTTTATCATTCATAATCTGAATTTTCTCTTTCTCTTCTTTTTCTTTGTAAAACTTTCTTTAAAAGAACTACATTTTTGAATGAGAAAGTTTGAATCATTTAACAAATTATCAATTCAATTTCCATTTGCTTGCATATAAGACATGGTTCTGATTTACCTCATTTCTTCAATATCTGCATTAAACACAGATTGGCTTCTTCAGGTTCATCTGTTTCTGATTCATCAGATTCATCCCAGGTTGCCATCATTGATTTCTTTTTTGAGAGATATTTCTTTTGGTCCTTTTTCTTGTTTGATGGACATTCAGTTTTATAATGTCCTTGTGTTGTTGCACCCAAAGCAAGTGATTTTGCTTTTTATCAATCTCAGTTTTGAAGTCCTTCTTGTCTGGGAGAACCCTTTTGATCTGATCTTCTTCTCCTCATCATTCTTTGTATTTTCCTTGTGAGAAGAGCAATTTCCTTCATCAACATCTTCTTGACTTTCTTCTAATCACTTTTCTCATTTGTCGTTGTATGTTTGGTGAACTTTGAGATCTTTTAAGGCTACTACTTTACTTTTCTTTACAGGTTTATCTTCCAGTAATAACATTCATGTGCCCTTAGAGTTCCTATAAGTTCTTCCAACCCAATCACTATTCTAAATTTTTTGCTTACTTATTGCTGTCACCATTGGTCTCCATATGATTGAGACATCTCATGATCTTTCTTACCCTGTCTTGTACTGAATAAGCTTTGCAAGGGAGCGCATTCGTTCACTATAGTTGTGAACCTTGAATACATTTCAATCGATTGTTTCTCCTTCATTCATTTCAAATAATTCGAACTTTCGGATACCCAATGTCAATTCTTGTTTTTCCTTAACATGACTCGTTCCTCATGGTGAAGTTCGCAGTGTGTCCATACCTCTTGGCCGTATCACATTTCATCTACTCTTTCACTTTCTTCCCTATTAAGGCACATGATAAAAACAGTTGAGCTTTTGAGTTTAGAGTACCTTGGATTTTTTTCATCTGCTGTCCAATCTGATTCTTTCTTTCAGCTGATGTAGCATCGTTTTGATCTATTCTTGGTATAAAGTCTCCATCTGTGATGATTCTCCACATACCCGTGACTTGTGATTTTAGAAATAGCTGCATTTTGCCTTTCCAGAAGTAATAATCTGAGCCGTCAAAGTATGGTGGTCTGTTTGACGAGACCCTCCTTTCAGCTATGTATTTAGCTTTGACATTTTTCTCCTGAATCTTTTGCTCTACACGCTTTTAGGTGTTTAAGTTTTAGAGACTGCTCTGATGCCAATTGAAGTAGAAATATTCAATTATAAGAAAGGGGGTTTGAATATAATTGTCCCTTTTAAAAATTCTCTGTTTGTAAATTAAGATTTCAACCAAGATTGATCTTTGCAGTAGTGAAGGATTGATCTTTGGTTTTAAATATCAAATCTTGGTTATGCTTCAAAACAGTAAAAATCAGTTATTTAATCAAAATGATGTGTTTTAGCTAAATAAGGCAGGATAGAGATAGAGAGATTAACACAGTATTTATTCCTGGTTCACCCAACACGGTTACGTCCATCCTCACAAGAGTGAGTTTCCCACTATGTGCTCGAAGTAAAGAGAGTTTCCTGATGGTTACACTCGTTTATCACAGATCAATCTTTGATCTTTACACAATTCTACCCTTCTATCTAGAAAGGATTTCTTCTTCCTACCTTACTGATTTTGAAAGGTTTTGACAAGTTACCTTTCAAACATAAAAGGATTTTTGCAATTTACTCAAGTTGTGACAACAACTTGAGTTACAAAGTGATGGTTTTGAGACTATTTTGAGTTTTGATTTTACTCAACTCTTGTTTGAGAAATATATTCTGCAAATAGACCTCAGTTGTAAATGATTGCAATACAAAGATTACAACAAAAACAGCAAACTAAAAGAAATGATTTTGAGACACTTTAAGAATGATTGAAAGTATTGATCGTTTTTGCTTGGTGCTGATTGTTGTGTATTGATCTTCAACTTGCAGCTGCATTTATAGACTCCCAGGAGCATAGACAGCTATGTGTCCGTTGGAAAGGGACTAGCTGTCATAAGAGAGTTGTTGACGGATAAGTTCTGCAAAAAGCAAGATTGCTGAGCTGTAGCAAAAGATCGATCAAGATTGATCTTTTGGTTGAACTGAACTAGCCTGTACTTTGTGATTTGTGTCAGTATGGTCACCTTGAGTACTGCTTTTCTGTCACTTGTGCAGGCTTTAGAATAGTTCAAATCAATAGTGTGACTTTTGCTACTTGTTAGTCTTGTACTTGCATTTGCTTTTCAAGAAGAATGATCTTTGTGATTATCCTTTTATTGAAGCATGCCTTGATTCTTCAAATTCTGGAATATATATGACTTGGATGGATCTTATGTTGATTATATGAGAAGTATAGGATGAATATTGTTTCCAGGATTGATTTGTTTTCCAGAACTGCTTCAAGATCAATCTGCGTTTTCCAGAACTGCTTTAATTCAATCTGCGTTTTCCAGAACTGCTTTAAGATCAATCTGTGTTTTCCAGAACTGCTTCAAGATCAATCTGCGTTTTCTGAGATTGCTTTCTTTATTCCTATCTTGTTTTAACACACTCAAATGCACATGTTAAACATTAAAACATTTAGAATCATGATTATAATCTTTAATTAATCTTTTGTTTTATTATCATCAAAACGTTATTTGAGATTTGTCTAACAATGTCCACTATCACCTCAAAAGATAAGTCAAACCTAGACCTAAAGACTTCGAAAACATGTCAGCTCAAAAACAGCCTTGCACTTTGATTAAAGAGAAAAGCAAGGACATGTCAAGATCAAAAGACTAATGCTGCAAGAGGATGGTTCTGCCTAAGCCTAACAAGCTGAGTGCAGTTCTGTAATTTGATGAAAACCTTGGATCCTTTGAAATGAGCTCCAACGGTCATCAAGGGCTGGATCTCTATAAAATGCATACTAGCTCTCCATTGGAAACACACAACACACTTGCATAAAAAGATCAAGCATCTTTAAAGCTTTCAAGAAGCAATATCAATCTTATTTACTTTCTTTGATCCACACTATATCTTTGTATATCTTTTGAGAAAGTATTAAGTATCAATCACTCTCATTCTACTACTTGTAATTTCCTAGTGAGTGAAGCTTGGAAATATTTGGAAATTGATTGTAAGCTTGGTGAAGCTTGATAATACACGGTTGTAATCCTCCTCGGGTTGAGGATTGATCTGTTTTGAAAGTTAGTGAAATCTCACAAGGGTGTGAGGACTGGACGTAGCCATCTTTGGGTGAACCAGTATAAAATTGTGTGTGTGTCCCTCATATTCTGCTCCTACTCTTTTACTCAGCTTAGATCTAACGATTTAAAAATCCCATCCTCGAGCCAGCCATCCTCTGCAAGAGGATAGTTTTTAAAACACTTAAAAATTGTTTTTAACAGCAAAATCCCTATTCAACCCCCCCTTCTAGTGATATTTAGCTACAACAATATTTGTTGCTAATAAATATTAAAGTAAAGAGACAATATTTCCTATTTGATAATACAAAAACATGAGATTAAATATATCATTTATAAAATATAAGAAAAAATAGAGACAATATTATCACTTAATTATATAATATAAAATATAATATAAATATAAAAATAATATAAATATTATAAATATAAATATAAATATTAATATAAAATATATAATATAAATAAAATATAAATATAAATATAAATATAAATTAAATATTAAATATAAATATAAATATTAAAAAAATATAAATTAAATATAAATATAAATATAAATATAAATATAAATATAAATTAAATATAAATATAAATATAATATAAATATAAATATAAAATATAAAATTTTAAATATAAATATAAATATTAAATATAAATATAAATATAATTAAATATATATAATATAATAAAGTGATTTTTTTTTTAAGTATGAATGAAGATACATAAAAATAGCAACCACGCACGGGGCCACATGTGACAACACGAGTTTGTGGTTAGTGAAAAAGTTGATATCATGCCCTTATTTGTTTTTCTTACTCATGCTATTTTGTTGAGACTTGGAAAAGTCTGTGTGAGTATTATTTATATATATATATTATATTATAAACATTGTTTGTTTAGTAACTTATATTTATTGAATAAAAAAATATAATTTTATTTGTTTTCTTATGTTATATTTTATAGTATTTCTTATATATATAAAAGTTTAGTTTAGTTATTTAAAAAAATATAAATTTTTATTTAAATGCTTAAATGTAAAATAGACTTTAAGGTTAGATCATACTTTAAAATGTCAGGTCAGACAAAAAAACTCTATATAGGGCTTTATGTCAGACTTAGGATAAAAAAATTAATCGTGAGGTCGGACAAGTCTGACATTAACCTATTACCACCCCAGTCAATATGTACTAACAGTTTTGATGAAGTAAGGAAGATGTACTATGGACATGTGAACCAAAACACGTATATAACTGAAATTTCACAATCACACAATTTTATTTTGAAAGTCTGATTCGAAATGACTAATTGGTCACACCTCTTTTGAATTTACTATTTATTACCATAAAAGATTAAACAATTTCGATCGAATTGCATGACTTGGTGAATGTTAGACTTGTCAATTTCATATTTAATCTTGTCCATACAATTGTCTGTGTATACTCGATTATAAGCTAATGATGTCTGATATTGTTATCCTTTCTGCATATAATTCTCAATCTATAGTAAATGATTGGATCAAATAAATGATTGGGAGATTGTTTGTATCCTTCATTATGCATTTATTGAGCATTGCTAAGTAGTCCCTTCAAAGGCAACTTTTTTAGTTAAAAATAAAAAAACTTAATTGCAGTTTGGGTCCCCCTATTTTAGCTAAATCGTGAAGTAGTCTCTCATTTTGTTCTCCTCAGTTTTGGTCTCCCAAACAATATTTTAGTCCAAAACTTAATGATTATTTTATTTTTTAAAGCCGTACTACACATTTATGGTCATATATTTCAGGTACAAATGTTGCAAATGAGATCTTGAGGCATTTGTGTAACTTAAATAAATACAAAAAAAAAAAATGAAATTTCATCAAAGTTTGGACCAAAATTCTGCTTGGAGGGACAAAACTAGGGACAAACAAATGGGGACTACTTCGCGATTCAGTTTAAAATAGGAGTGACCAAAACTCAATTAAGCCAAATAAAAATAAAAATCTTTAAAAAAATTCATCATCGTAAATTTGAGCTTCCTTAAGAAAGGACATTTGTAAAGGACGACTTCTAAGTAAGTCGAAAAATAGTGATTTAATATATAATTTTTAAAGAGAACCTATTTTGTGTTAAAGAAATTATTAATGTAGGCAGAATTTTTTGTGAATGGTCTAATATCAGACATGCTTGTTTTAGATTTATATAGTGATTTTGAAATTATATTTTAAAAATAATTTTTATAAAAAAATTACTTAGAAATAGTAGAAGCTCATTTGAATTCTTGTTAAAGATTAAAAAATTAATTTTGAAATAAGTTAAATGTTCATTGTTAAATATTTAATATAATAAAAATTCAAATATATATTTAAATATACTCAAAATAAATTGTTATGACAGATACTCAAAATAATACTCAATTGTTTTTTATTTATTTTATTATCCAAAAATGGTTGTAACAAAAAGTTAAAATACTTAAAAAGATTTTTTTATGAGAGGCTATTTAAACCATTTTTCAGTTGAAGTTTTTATTTGAGAAAAAATATTTTTGAAAAAAAGTCATAACAAAGATTAAATACTTTAAAAATCATTCTTTTAAAAAATTGTAACAAACATGTCTATTAAGAGACAAATAAAAAATGAAAAATGATTTTATATTAGGAATAAAGGAAGTATCTATTTAGTGACATAGTTTGAAACACAAAGTTAAAAAAACAAAAAAATTGATTTTTATGTACCAGGTAGTTTTATGTACCAGGTACTTTTTTATGTACCAGGTAGTTTTGATATAGGGCACATGATTTGATTTAGTGTAGTTTTGATTTTAATTTTGGATGCCTCAAAATTGATTCTATAATAGATATGTTTAGATGTTTTTGAATAAAACTACTTTTGGTACATCAAAACTACACTAAATCATGTGCCCTAAATCAAAACAAAAAGTTGAAAATATTTATTCTAATTTTCATATACTAATTGACAAATATTTGTCCTGTAATTTTATATTTATCATTGATAAATATTTGACATTTATTTTTAATATTATCAATAACAGAGATTTTCAGTATTTTATTAAACTTATTAATAACAAAATAGTGTCTGTATTATTTTATTTATCAATGTCAAATATTTTTCATACATTTATTTATTTATTTTCTTTATAACTATTGTCCATGTTTTTTATTATTTTTTTATTTTATCAATGACATAATTTAGTCGTTGTTTTATTAAAATTTATTATACACATATTTGTACCATTTTTTATTTACCACTGTCAAAATATCTACTTATTATTTGCTCATCTTTTGTTGCATCAGTTATAAATATTATTCGGTGTGTTTCATATCTTATTAATGATAAATAATTTATATATTTTCTTTTGTATTTTTTCCTACTTAAAATTGAAGAGCCAATTTAAATTTTTTAATATTAAATTTTTTGCTAGTGTTCTCATATCATATATAATATTGGAAGATATAAAGAATGTATAGATGAGAAAAAATATATATTATAGGGGTATTTTGAATATTATCTTTATCATTGATAATTATTTATCTCATATTTTTTTTAATATTATCAATGACATAGTTGGTCCAGTGTTTTATTAAATTATAAAGATAAATATTTGTCTTATTCTATTTATTTATTTCTGTCAAATATTTGTCCCTATGATTATTAATATATATATATATATTTATAGACAAAATATTTTTTTCATTATTTTTATGCAACATTATAAACATATTCTATGTGTTTTAATACTTATTCATAAACAAATATTTGTTCCACGTATTTTTGCTTTTGTGTTTTTTCGATGCTAAAATTGAATAGGGCCATTTCAATTTCAATTTTCACATAATAATGTGACAAAAAAATTAAATGAGAAAAAATTTGTATTTTGATTGTTGTATTTCTTATATGATAATAAAGATTTGATAATGAAAAAAAATGAAGAGGGGACAATATTATGTTTTTTGTAGTTATTTTTTTATAGATAAAACACGGAGTTAATTTTTCTTTTTTTGTAGTTATTTCTTTCTTTTTATTTGTTTTATTAATTTTTATAGTAAATTTGACA
>PGWS01025540.1:0-10072 GCA_002896235.1 Cicer reticulatum
ACACATTTTTTCATTTGTTGAACCAAAAATAATGTCATCAACATACACTTGAACGATGAGTAAATCATTTTTACTTGTTTTCTTAAAAAGTGTTGTGTCAATGTTTCCGCGGGAAAAGTTATTTTTGATTAGAAAAGAACTCAATCTTTCATACCAAGCTCTAGGAGCTTGTTTTAAACCATATAAGGCTTTTGTGAGTTTAAAAACATGATCTAGTTTCTGTTGATTTTCAAAACCTGGAGGTTGACGAACATAAACTTGTTCGTTTAAGAAACCATTTAAAAATGCACTTTTAACATCCATTTGAAAAAGTTTGATATTTTTATGTGATGCATATGCAAGAAGAATTCTTATGGCTTCTAACCTTGCAACTGGAGCAAAAGTTTCATCATAATCTATTCCTTCTTGTTGATTGTAACCTTGAGCAACTAACCTTGCTTTGTTTCTTATAACTTTTCCTTCTTCGTCCAGCTTATTTCTATAGACCCACCGTGTTCCAATTATTGTTTGATCTTGTGGATTTGGAACAAGAGTCCATACCTCATTTTTCTCAAATTGAAGAAGTTCTTCTTTCATTGCATCAATCCAAGATTGATCAATTATTGCTTCTTTAATGGATTTTGGCTCTACTTGAGATATCATTGCCATGTTGCTGTTTGCATCATCTCTAAATGACATTCTTGTTCTAATGCCATCAGCTGTATCACCAATGATTTGATTTGGAGGATGATCACTTATTAGTTTCCAGCTTCTAGGAGGATTTGGAAAAGGAGATTGTTCATCAATCTTGTTTTCCTGAAGATCGATCTGCTGTGTTTGCCCAGATTGATCTTCTTCCTCTTCATCTTTCTTTTTTAAATCGAGATCATCAAATTCATCAAATAAAACGTGTATACTGATTTCAACAGTTTTGTTTCTTAAATTGAACACGCGATATCCCTTAGATTCAGTTGAATATCCTAGAAATATAGCTTTGTCCGATTTTGCATCAAATTTTCCCAAGTTATCTTTGTTGTTTAAGATGTAACAATAACAACCAAAAATGTGAAAGTATGAAATATTTGGTTTTCTATTTTTCCAAATTTCATAAGGTGTTTTATTTATTATTTTTCTGATTGAAACACGATTTAAAATGTAGCATGAGGTATTAACCGCTTCAGCCCAAAAATACTTTTCAACATTTGATTCTTCCAAGATTGTTCTTGCCATCTCTTGTAATGTTCTATTTTTTCTTTCAACAACTCCATTTTGTTGTGGAGTTCTTGCACAAGATAAATTATGAGAGATGCCAAGTTCATCAAAAAAGTTTTTGAAGGATGCATTAATGAATTCACCACCATGATCACTTCTTACATTGATGATTTTAGATTCTTTCTCATTTTGAACCTTTTTACAAAAAATTTTGAAGGAATCAAAAGCATCATCTTTTTGTTTTAAAAACAACACCCATGTATATCTAGAATAATCATCAACAATGACAAATCCATATTTCATACCTCCCAAACTAGTGGTTTTGATGGGACCAAAAAGATCAATGTGAAGTAATTCAAGAGGTTTTTTAGTTGATATAAATCCTTTTGAATGAAAGCTGGTTTTTACTTGTTTTCCTCTTGCACAAGCTTCACAAATCTTATCTTTTTCAAAACTTATTTTAGGAAGTCCTCTAACAAGATCTAAATCTGAAAGTTTTGAAATTGTTTTCATACTCAAATGTCCAGTTCTCTTATGCCATATCCATTTATCTTTATTTATGGACATGAGGCAAGATTCAACTGGTAATTCTTCAATGTATAAAATATAAAGATTTTTCTTTCTGGATGCAGAAAATATGATTTCTCCAGAATTTGCCATTCTCACTTCACATATGTTTGGTTTAAAAACAACTTCAAAGCCATTGTCACAGAGTTGACTAATGCTGAGAAGATTATGTTTTAATCCTTCAACATATTGAACATCATTGATTTTGGCAGAATTTATTTTACCTATGGTTCCTTTTCCTTTGATTTTAGCTTGATCATTGTTTCCAAATGTTACGGACCCTCCATCTTTTTTGATAAATGACATGAAACAGTTCTTGTCACCCGTCATATGTCTTGAACAGCCACTGTCCAAGAACCATGGCCTTTTCTTGACATCTTGAGATCCATCCTGCATAATGTGTTATATCATTCTTAGGTACCCACTTGATTTTGGGTCCTGAGGAGTCAGCTTTAAAAACTGGTTTCTTACTGTTAAGTAATTTCTCAGAATGATCATTTTTAGAATGAGAATGATCTTTGCTGTTTTTTGACACGGGTTTAAAAAACTGGGCATTTGTTGTTTCTGATAAGCCTTCAGATCGATCTGAAGATCGTTCTTGCTTTTTCAGTTTTTCAGAAAAATCTGTTTTTACTGTCAAATGTTCTTCCTTTTTGAAGATTCTCCTATTCTTATTTTTGTTATCCCTTTTTTTAAAATAACATGCAAATTCTAAATGTCCAATTTTGTCACAGTATGAGCATTTGATTTTGCATTTTCCTTCTTTCTGTTCAGGAATAAAAAAGGTTTCATACATTTTGGTTTTTTGAGTTTTATCAAAACCAAGCCCGGCTTTATCAAATATCCCAACTTGGGATCCCATGATTTTCTGAAATGTCTCAGTAGCATAAATAAAATTTTTTAAATCATTCTTAAGAGTTTCAACTTCAGCCTTGAGAAGATCATTCTTGGTTTGAAATGAAGATTGATCTTGGCTTGCTGTTTTTTCAGTTTTCAGATTTCTAAGTTGTGAGTCCTTCAGATTTTGAATGATTTCTTTAAGTTTATCATTCATAACCTGAATTTTCTCTTTCTCTTCTTTTTCTTTGTAAAACTTTTCTTTAAAAGAACTACATTTTTGAATGAGAAAGTTTGAATCATTTAACAAATTATCAAATTCAATTTCCATTTGCTTGCATATAAGACATGGTTCAGATTTTACCTCTGTTTCTTCAATATCTGCCATTAAACACAGATTGGCTTCTTCAGGTTTCATCTGTTTCTGATTCATCAGATTCATCCCAGGTTGCCATCATTGATTTCTTTTTGAGAGGATATTTCTTTGGTCCTTTTTTGTTTGATGGACATTCAGTTTTATAATGTCCTTGTTTGTTGCACCCAAAGCAAGTGATTTTGCTTTTATCAATCTCAGTTTTGAAGTCCTTCTTGTCTGGAGAACCCCTTTTGATCTGATCTCTTCTCCTCATCATTCTTTGTATTTTCCTTGTGAGAAGAGCAATTTCTTCATCAACATCTTCTTGACTTTCTTCTGAATCACTTTTCTCATTTGTCTGTTGTATGTTTGGTGAACTTTGAGATGCTTTTAAGGCTACTACTTTACTTTTCTTTACAGGTTTATCTTCCAGTAATAACACTTCATGTGCCCTTAGAGTTCCTATAAGTTCTTCCAAACCCAATACTTCTAAATTTTTTGCTTGACTTATTGCTGTCACCATTGGTCTCCATATGATTGGGAGACATCTCATGATCTTTCTTACCCTGTCTTGTACTGAATAAGCTTTGCCAAGGGAGCGCATTTCGTTCACTATAGTTGTGAACCTTGAATACATTTCATCGATTGTTTCTCCTTCATTCATTTCAAATAATTCGAACTTTCGGATACCAATGTCAATTCTTGTTTCCTTAACATGACTCGTTCCCTCATGGTGAGTTCGCAGTGTGTCCCATACCTTCTTGGCCGTATCACACTCATCTACTCTTTCACTTTCTTCCCTACTTAAGGCACATGATAAAAACAGTTGAGCTTTTGAGTTTAAGAGTACCTTGGATTTTTCATCTGCTGTCCAATCTGATTCTTTCTTTTCAGTGATGTAGCATCGTTGATCTATTCTTGGTATAAGTTCCATCTGTGATGATTCTCACATCCGTATATTTTGATTTTAGAAATAGCTGCATTTTGCCTTTCCAGAAGTAATAATCTGAGCCGTCAAAGTATGTGGTCTGTTTGAAGGACCTTCCTTCAGCTATGTATTTAGCTTTTGACATTTTTCTTCCTGAATCTTTTGCTCTAACACTTTTAGGGTGTTTAAGTTTTTAGAGACTGGCTCTGATGCCAATTGAAGTAGAAATATCAATTATAAGGAAGGGGGGTTTGAATTATAATTGTCCCTTTTTAAAAATTTCTGTTTTTAAAATAAGATTTCAACCCAAGATTGATCTTTGCAGTAGTGAAGATTGATCTTGGTTTTAAATATCAATCTTGGTTTGCTTCAAAACAGTAAAATCGTTTTTATCAAAATGATTTGTTTTAGCATAAAATAAGCAAGGATAGAGATAGAGAGATTACACAGATATTTTATCCTGGTTCACCCAAACACGGGTTACGTCCAGTCCTCACAAGAGTGAGATTTCCACTATGTGCTCAAAGTAAAGATTGTTCTTGATGGTTACACTTTTATCACAGATCAATCTTTGATCTTTACACAATTCCTACCCTTCTATCTAGAAAGGATTTCTTCTTCTACCTTACTGATTTTTGAAGGTTTTGAAAGTTACCCTTTCAAAAGCATAATAAGGATTTTGCATTTACTCAAGTTGTGACAAACAAACTTGAGTTACAAAGTGATGGTTTTGAGACTATTTAGAGTTTGATATTTACTCAACTCTTGTTTGAGAAATATTCTGCTATAGACTCAGTTGTAAATGTTGCAATACAAAGATTACAACAAAACAGCAAACTAAAAGAATGATTTGAGACAACATTTAAGAATGAGTTGAAGTATTGATCTTTTGCTTGGTTCTGATTGTTGTGTATTGATCTTCGAACTTGCAGCTAGACATTTATAGACTCAAGGAGCATATGGACAGCTCATGTGTCGTGGAAAGGGACTAGCTGTATAGAGATTGTTGGATAAGTTCTGCCAAAGCAAGATGCTGAGTGTAGCAAAAGATCGATCCAAGATTGATCTTTTGGTTTGTGATGAGCTAGGCCTTGGTACTTTGTGATTTGTGTCAGTATGTAGCCTTCGAGTACTGCTTTGTCTGTCACTTGTGCAGGCTTTAGAAATAGTTCAAATCAATTGTACTTTGCTACTTGTAGTCTTGTACTTGCATTTGCTTTTCAAGAAGAAATGATCTTTGTGATATTTTTATTGAAGCATGCTTGATCTTAAATTCTGGAATATAATATGACATTGGATGGATCTTATGTTGATTATATGAGAGTATAGGATGATATTGTTTCCAGGATTGGATCTTTGTTTCGCAGAACTCTTCAGAGATCAATCTGCGTTTTTCAGAACTGCTTTAAGATCAATTGCGTTTTCCAGAACTGCTTTAAGATCATCTGTGTTTTCCCAGAACTGCTTCAGATCAATCTGCGTTTTCTGAGATTGCTTCTTTGATTCCTATCTTGTTTTAACACACTCAAATGCACATGTTAACATTAAACATTTAGAATCATGATTAATAATCCTTTATTAATCTTTTGTTTTATTATCATCAAAACGTTTATTTGAGATTTTGTCTTAACAATGTCCACATCACCTCAAAAGATGAAGTCAACCTAGACCTAAAGACTTCGAAAAATGCAGCTCAAAAACAGCCTTGCACTTTGATTAAAGAGAAAAAGCAAGGACATGTCAAGATCAAAGACTATGCTGCAAGAGGATGGTTCTGCCTAAGCCTAACAAGCTGAGTGGCAGTTCTGTAATTTTGATGAAAACCTTGGATCCTTTGAAAATGAGCTCCAACGGTCATCAAGGGCTTGGATCTCTATAAAATGCATACAAGCTCTCCATTGGAATACACACAACACACTTGCATAAAAAGATCAAGCATCTTAAAGCTTTCAAGAAGCAAATCACATCCTCCCTTATTACTTTCTTTGATCCTACACTATATCTTTGTATATCTTTTGAGAAAGTATTAAGTATCAATCACTCTCATTCTACTTTGTAATTTTCTAGTGAGTGAAGCTTGGAAATATTTGGAAATTGATTGTAAGCTTGGTGAAGCTTGATAATACACAGTTGTAATCATCCTCGGGTTGAGGATTGATCTGTTTTGAAAGTTAGTGAAATCTCACAAGGGTGTGAGGACTGGACGTAGCCATCTTTGGGTGAACCAGTATAAAATTGTGTGTGTGTCCCTCATATTCTGCTCCTACTCTTTTACTCAGCTTAGATCTAACGATTTAAAAATCCCATCCTCGAGCCAGCCATCCTCTGCAAGAGGATAGTTTTTAAAACACTTAAAAATTGTTTTTAACAGCAAAATCCCTATTCAACCCCCCCTTCTAGTGATATTTAGCTACAACAATATTTGTTGCTAATAAATATTAAAGTAAAGAGAAATATTTCCTATTGATGAATACAAAACATGAATAAATATTTTCATTTATATTTAGAAAATATGAGCAAATATTTATCACTAATTTATATAAATATAAATATAAAATATAATATAATATCATATAAATATAAATTAAAATATAAATATAAATATAAATAATAAATATATATAAATATAATATAAATATAAATATAATAAAATATAATATTAATATAATATAATATAATTAAGTATAATATAAATATAAATATATATAATATAAATTAAATATAAATATAAATATAAATATAAATATAAATATAAATATAAATATAAATATAAATTAAATATACTATAATAAAATATAATAATAATATATAAATAAATATAAAATATATTATAAAGGTGGATTTTTTTTTTTAAGTATGATGGATACTTATAAATAGCAACCCAACCGGCCGGCCAATTGTGAAACGAGTTTGTTGTTAGTTAAAAAGTGATATCATGCATTTTTTTTGGTTTTTTTTTACTCATGGCTTTTTTGTTAAGACTTGGATAAAGTCCTGGTGTGAGTATATTATATATATATATATATATATTATAAACTATTGGTTCATTGTTAGTAACTAAGTATTTATTGGAATAAAAACTATAATTTTATTTGTTTTTTCTTATGTTTTTATTTTTAGTATTCTTATATATAACAAAGTTTTAGTTTAGTTTAATTTATTAAAAAATAATTTTTTATTTAAAGTGCTTTAATGGTAAAATAGACTTTAAGGTTAGATCATACTTTTAAAAATGTCAGGTCAGACAAAAAAAAAAACTCTATAATAGGCTTTATGTCAGACTTAGGATAAAAAAATTAATCGTAGGTCGGACAGTCTGACATAACCTATTACCACCCCTAGTCAGACATATGTACTAACAGTTTTGATGAATGTAAGAAGATGTAGCTATGACATGTGAACAAAACACGTATATAACCTGAAATTTTCCACAATCACACAATTTTATTTGAAAGTTGATTTCGAAATGACTAATTGGTCACACCTCTTTTGAATTTACTATTTTATGTACCATAAAAGATTAACAATTTCGATCGAATTGCATGACTTGGTGAATGTTAGACTTGTCAATTTCATATTTAATCTTGTCCATACAATTGTCTGTGTATACTCGATTATAAGCTAATGATGTCTGATATTGTTATCCCCTTTTCTGCATATAAAATTCTCAATCTATAGTAAATTGATTGGATCAAATAAATGATTGGGAGATTGTGTGTATCCTTCATTATTGCATTTATTGAGCATTGCATAAGTAGTCCCTTTTTCAAAAGGCAACTTTTTTAGTTAAAAATAAAAAAACTTAATTGCAGTTTGGGTCCCCCTATTTTAGCTAAATCGTGAAAGTAGTCTCTCCATTTTGTTTCTCCTCAGTTTTGGTCTCCCAAACAATATTTTAGTCCAAAACTTAATGAAATTTTATTTTTTAAAGCCGTACTACACCATTTATGGTCATATATTTCAGGTACAATTGTTGCAAATGAGATCTTGAGGCATTGTGTAACTTAAATAAATACAAAAAAAAAAAATGAAATTTCATCAAGTTTTGGACCAAAATTCTGCTTGGAGGACCAAAACTAGGGACAAACAAAATGGGGGACTACTTTCGCGATTCAGTTAAAATAGGAGGACCAAAACTGCAATTAAGCCAAATAAAAATAAAAATCTTTAAAAAAATCATCATCGTAAATTTGAGCTTCCTTAAGAAAGTGACATTTGTAAAGGACGACTTCTAAGTAAGTCGAAAAAATAGGTGATTTAATATATAATTTTTAAAAGAGAACCTATTTGTTGTTAAAGAAATTATTAATGTAGGCAGAATTTTGTGAATGGTCTAATATCAGACATGCTTGTTTTAGATTATTAATAGTGATTTTTGAATTTATATTTTTTAAAAAATATTTTTATAAAAACATACTTAGAAATAGTCAGAAAGCTATTTTGAATTCTTTTTTAAAGATTAAAAAATTAAATTTTGAAATTCAATAAGTTAATGTTCATTGTTAAATATATTAATATAATAAAAATAAATCATAATTTAAATATACCATCAAAATAATTTTTATGAACAGATACTCAAAATAATTACTCAATTGTTTTTTATTTATTTTATTATCCAAAAATGGTTGTAACAAAAAGTTAAAATACTTAAAAAGATTTTTTTATGAGAGGCTATTTAAACCATTTTTCAGTTGAAGTTTTTATTTGAGAAAAAATATTTTTGAAAAAAAGTCATAACAAAGATTAAATACTTTAAAAATCATTCTTTTAAAAAATTGTAACAAACATGTCTATTAAGAGACAAATAAAAAATGAAAAATGATTTTATATTAGGAATAAAGGAAGTATCTATTTAGTGACATAGTTTGAAACACAAAGTTAAAAAAACAAAAAAATTGATTTTTATGTACCAGGTAGTTTTATGTACCAGGTACTTTTTTATGTACCAGGTAGTTTTGATATAGGGCACATGATTTGATTTAGTGTAGTTTTGATTTTAATTTTGGATGCCTCAAAATTGATTCTATAATAGATATGTTTAGATGTTTTTGAATAAACTACTTGGTACATCAAAACTACACTAAATCATGTGCCCTAAATCAAAACAAAAAGTTGAAAATATTTATTCTATATTTTTTTCATATACTAATGACAAATATTTGTCCTGTTAATTTTTATATTTTATCAATTGATATATTTTTGACATTTTTTTTAATATATATATCATAACAGAGTTTATGTCAGTATTTTATTAAACTTTTAATTAACAAATAGTTGTCTTGTATTATTTTATTTATCATGTCAAATATTTTTTCATACATTTATTTATTTAATTATCTTTAATACTATTTGTCCGCATGTTTTTATTATTTTTTTTTTTTATCAATGACATAGATTTAGTCAGTGTTTTAATTAAAATTTAATTAATACAAATATTTGTAACATGTTTTTTATTTACAACTGTCAAATAATCTACTTTATTTATTTGGCCGTCATCTTTTTGTATGCATCCTTATAAATATTTATTCGGGTGTTTTAAATATTTATTATGAATAAATAATTTTTTATATATTTCTTTTTGTATTTTTTCTATGTAAAATTGAAGAGGCCAATTTTAATTTTTTTAATATTAATTTTTTTGCTAGTGTTCTCATATCATATATTAATAGTTGGAAGATATAAAAGAATGTATAGATGAGAAAAAAAATATATTATAGGGTGATTTTGATATTTATCTTTATCATTGATAATTATTTATCTCATATTTTTTTTAATATTTATCAATGACAAACGATTTGTCCAGTGTTATATTAAAATTTATAAATGATAAATATTTGTCCTAGTAATTCTATTTATTTATTTCTGTCAAATATTTTGTCCTATGATTATATATAGTTAATAATATAATTATTATAAGACAATATTTTTTCATTATTTTTTATGCACCAATTATAAACATTTATTCTATGTGTTTTTAATACTTATCAATAACAAATATTTGTTCCACGTATTTTTGCTTTTGTGTTTTTTCCGATGCCTAAAATTGAATAGGGCAATTTCAATTTCAATTTTCACATAATAATGTGACAAAAAATTAAATGAGAAAAAATTTGTATTTTGATTGTTGTCTATTTTCTTATATTGATAATAGATTTGATAATGATAAAAAATGAAGAGGACAATATTAATGTTTT
>PGWS01025542.1:0-25165 GCA_002896235.1 Cicer reticulatum
GAAAAGTCCATACGAAATCGAGGATCTGGAGACCCTTATAGCATTCTTCTCCTAATTATATAATAGTGTTTCGGGTTCTACGTCAGATTTCAACCACCAACTATCATCTTGTTCGAAAATACGAATTTTGGTCCATTTTCTTCGGGTGGTACGAAAATTGCCCGAAATGTGGAGATGAAATCGAGGACTATGAGACTTTTATAACATTCTTCTTTTAAATTTATAACTGTGTTTTGGGTTCCACGTCACATTTCAAAGACTAGCCATCATCTTGTTCTAAAACACGGATTTCGGTACATTTTAGTCAAGTGGTACGAAAACCCCCAAAATGTCCAGTTGAAATCGAGGAGCAGGAGACTTTTAAAACATTCTTCTCCTAAATTTAAAACTGTGTTTCGGGTTCTGCATCAGATTTCACACAATACCCAACGTCTTATTCGAAATTATGGATTTTGTTCTATTTTTTTCAGGTGGTGTGAAAATCGCCCAAAATGTCCAGATGAAATCGAGGATTGGGAGACTCTTATATCATTCTTCTCCTAAATATATAACAGTGTTTCAAGTTCACCATCAAATGTCATACAATAGCCATCGTCTGGTCTGAAAATACAGATTTCGGTTCATTTTGGTCCGGTGGTACGAAAATCGCCTGAAATGTCTAGATGAAATAAAGGACCGAGAGACCCTTATAGTATTCTTCTACTAAATTTATAACTGTGTTTTGCATATTTCAACCATTAACCATCGTATTGTTCGAAAACACAGATTATTGTCAATTTTTGTCAAGTTGTACGAAAATCACCTGAAAAGTCCAGATGAAATCGAGTTCCTCATCAAATTTCAACCACTAGCCAACGTCTTTTTCGAAAACACATATTTCGGTCAATTTTTGTCAAGTTGTACAAAAATCTCCTGAAAAGTCTAGATGAATCTGAGGACCAGAACCCTATAGCATTCTTTCCTAAATATATAACATAGTTCGTGTTCCGCGTCAGATATCCAAATACTAACCATCGTTTGGTCTGTAAATCATGATTATGGTCTATTTTTTTCGAGGAGTACGAAAATCACTCGAAAAGTCTAGATAATATCGAGGATCGAGAAACCCTTATAGCATTCTTCTTCTAAATTTATAACTGTGTTTCGAGTTCCACGTCATATTTCAAACCTAAGCCGTCATCTCGTTCGAAAATACGGATTTAGGTCCATTTTAGTTGGGGGTTACGAAAATCGCCCGAAAAGTCCAGATAAAATCGAGGACCAGGAGACCCTTATAGCATTCTTCTCCAAACTTTTAATTGTGTTTCGAGTTCCTCATCAAATTTCAAACACTAGCCATCGTCTGGTCTGAAATTACAGATTAAGGTCAATTTTTGTCAGGTTGTATAAAAATCGGTCGAAAAGTCTAGATGAAATTGAGGACCAGATGACCCTTTTAGCATTCTTCTCCTAAATATATAACAGTGTTTCGGTTTCGGCGTCAGATTTGAAACACAAACCATCGTTTGGTCCGAAAATAAAGATTTTGGTCCATTTTTGTCGAGGGGTACAAAAATCGCCAGAAAAGTCCAAATAAAATCAAGGACCCAGAGACCCTTATAGCATTTTTCTTCTTAATTTATAATTGCTTTTCAGGTTCCGCGTCAGATTTCAAACACTAGCCATCATCTTTTTTGAAAATACGGATTTCGATCCATTTTCTTCGGGTAGAAACAAATTTTCCCAACATGTCTAGATGAAATTGAAGTCCCGAAGACATTTATAGCAATCTTCTCCTAAATTTATAACTGTGTTTTGGGTTCCGCGTCAGAGATTTCAAACACTAGCTATCATTTTGTTCGAAAAAAAGGATTTGGTTCCATTTTTGTCGGTGTACGGAAAAATTGCTAGAAAAGTCCAGATGAAATCGAGGACCAAGAGACCCTTATAGCATTCTTCTTCTAAATATATAACAATGTTTCTGGTCCACGTCAGTTTGAAAGACTAGCCATCATCTTATTCTAAAAACACAAATTTCAGTCCTTTTGTCTGCTGCTTACGAAAAATCGCCCGAAATGTTAAGAATGAATCGAGGACAGGAGACTTTTATAGCATTCTTATCCTAAAATGTATAATTTGTGTTTCGCGGTTCCGCGTCAGATGTCAAATACTAGCCATCATTCTTGTCAAAAATAACGGATTTGGTCCATTTTTGTAAGGTGTAAGAAAATCTCCCGAAAATGTCAATGAAATCGAGGACCACCTGACTTTACTGCATTCTTCTCCTAAATTTATAACTGTGTTTTGGGTTCCGCGTCAGATTCAAACACTAGCCATCGTCTTATTCGAAATACGGATTTAGTCCATTTATGTCAGTGGTACGAAAATCGCCTAAAAACTCCAGATGAAATCGTGGATCGGGAGACCTTTATAGTATCTTCTCCAAAATTTTATAACTGTTGTCGGGTTCCGCGTAAATTTTAAACACTAGCCATGTTGGTTTGAAAATAACAATTCGGTCTAATTTTGTCAGTGGTACGAAAATCGCCCTAAAGTCCAGATGAAATCAAGGGACCGGGAGACCCTTATAGCATTCTTCTCTTAAATATATCAATAGTATTTAGGTTATGTGTCTGATTTGAACACTGATTTCGAACACTAGCCTCCATCTGGTCCGAAAACAAATATTTGTCATTGTTGTGGAGGGTACGAAAATCGCCCGAAAAGTCAAGATAAAATCGAGGCCCGAGAGACCCTTATAGCATTCTTCTTCAAAATTTATAACTGTGTTCGGGTTCCGTGTTAGATTTCAAACACTACCCATCGTCTTGTTCGAAAATACGGATTTCAATCCATTTTTTTGCGGGTGGACGAACCAATGCCCGAAAATCAGTAAGAAATCGACGACTAGAGACTTTTATAACATTCTTCTTTTTAAATTATAAACTGTGTTTCGTTCCACGTCACATTCAAAGACTAGCCATCATGTTGTTCTAAAATACCGATTTCAGTACATTTTAGTCAAGTGGTACCAAAATTGCCCGAAATGTCCAGATGAAATCGAAGACCAGGAGACTGTTATAGCATTCTTCTCAAAAATTTATATCAGTGTTTCAAGTTCCGCGTCAAATTTCCAACACTAGCCATCATCTTGTTCGAAAATACGGATTTCGGTCTATTTTAGTCGGGTGGTACGAAAATCGCCCAAAATGTGCAGATGAAATCGAGGACCAGGAGACTTTTAGACCAAAATCCGTAATTTGAATAAAACGATGGGTAGTGTGGGAAATCTGATACAGGACCCCAAACACAGTTTTAAATTTAGGAGAAGAATGTTTTAAAAGTTTCCTCCTCCTCGATTTCATCTGGACATTTCAGGCGTTTTCGTACCACTTGACTAAAATGTACCGAAATCCGTATTTTAGAACAAGATGATGGCTAGTCTTTGAAATGTGACGTGAAACCCGAAACACAATTATAAATTTAAAAGAAGATTGCTATAAAAGTCTCCTATCCTCGATTTCACTCCGTATTTCGGGCAACTTTCGTACCACCCGAAGAAAATGGACCGAAATTTGTGATTTCGAATAAGATGATATTTAGTGGTTGAAATTTCACGCAGAACCCGAAACACTGTTATATATTTTCGGACCAAACGATGGCTAGTGTTTGGACATTTGATGCGAACCCCAAACCCACAGTCAGGTAATTTCGTAGGACTTGAAAAAAATTGACCGAAATATGATGCCAAAACTCAGAACACAATTAAAATTTAGGAGTAGAATACTTTAAGGTTTTCGAACCACCCGAAAAAAATTGACCATAATCCGTATTTTCGAACAAAATGACGGCTAGTGTTGAAATCTGACGTGGAACTCGAAACACAGTTATAAATTAGAAGAAGAATGCTATAAGGGTTTCTCGATCCTCTGATTCATCTAGACTTTTCAAGTGATTTTCGTACTCCTCGAATAAAAATAGACCAACTAATCTGGATTTATAGACCAAACGATGGTTAGTATTTGATATCTGACGCGGAATCCGAAGCTCTGTTATTATATTTAGGAAAAGAATGCTATAAGGGTCTCTCGGTCCTCAATTTCATCTTGACTTTCATGCGATTTTTGTACAACTGACAACAAATTGACCGAAATTTGTTTTCGAAAAAAGACGATGGTAGTGTTGAAATTTGATGAGGAACTCGAAACACAGTAAAATTTTGAGAAGAATGCTATAAGGGTCTCCGGTCCTCGATTTTATTTGACTTTTCAGGTATTTCGTACAACTTTGAAAAAAATGACATAATCCGTGTTTTCGAACAAGACGATGGTTAATGGTTGATAATATGCAAAACACAATTATAAATTTAGTAGAAGAATGGCTATAAAAGTCTCTTTGTCCTCGATTTCATTGCACATTTTGGGCGATTTCGTACACTCGACAAATGACCGAAATCTGTATTTTCGGACCAGACGATGGCTATTGTTTGACATTTGATGCGGAACCTGAAACACTGTTATATATTTAGGAGAAGAATGTTATAAGGGTCTCCTCGTCCTCGATTTAATCTGGACAACTCGGGCAATTTTCGCACCACCCGAAAAAAATAGACCAAAATCCGTAATTTCGAATAAGACGATGGGTAGTGTGTGAAATCTGATGCAGAATCCGAAACACAGTTTTAAATTTAGGAGAAGAATGTTTTAAAAGTCTCTTCCTCCTCGATTTCAACTAGACATTTCTGTACTAAAATGTACAGAAATCCGTATTTTAGAAGAAGATGATGGCTATCTTTGAAATGTGACGTGGAACCCGAAACACAGTATAAAATTTAAAGAAGAATGCTATAAAAGTCTCATAGTCCTCGATTTCATCTCCCCATTTTCTGGCAATTTTCGTACCACCCGAAGAAAATAGACCGAAATTCGTATTTTCGAACAAGATGATAGTTGGTGGTTGAAATCTGACGTAGAACCCGAAACAAAATTATAAGTTAGGAGAAGAATGCTATAAGGGTCTCCAGGTCCTCGATTTTGTCTGGACTTTTCGTGCGTTTTTCGTACAACTCGACAAAAATGGATAAAAATTTGTATTATCGGACCAGATGATGGATTGTGTTTGAAATCTGACGCGGAACCTGAAACACTGTTATACATTTAGGAGAAGAATTCTATGAGGGTCTCCCGGTCCTCGATTTCATCTGGACTCTACAGGAGATTTTCGTACCACTCGGCAAAAATGGACCGAAATCCGTATTTTTTCGAACAAGACATTGGCTACTGTTTGAAATCTGACGCAGAACTCGAAACACAGATATAAATTTAGTAGAAGAATGATATAAATGTCTCTTGGTCCTCGATTTCATCTAGACGTTTTGGGCAATTTTCGTACCACCCGACGAAAATTGACCGAAAATCGTATTTTCGAACAAGAAGATGGCTAGTGTTTGAAATCTGACGCAGAACCCGAAACAAAATTATAAGTTTAGAAGAAGAATGCTATAAGGGTCTCTCGGTCCTCGATTTTATCTAGAATTTTTGGACGATTTTCGTACCCTCGACAAAAATGGAACAAACTATGTATTTTCAGACAAGACAATGGCTAGTGTTTGAAATTCGACGCGGAACCCAAAACATGGTTGGTATATATTAGGAGAAGAATGCTATAATAGTCTTTCGGTCTTTGATTTCATCTAGAATTTTTGAGCGTTTTCCGTACTACCAACAAAGATGGACAATAAATCTTTATTTTCGGACTGATGATTGCTAGTTTTTGAAAATTCGACGCGGAACTCGAAACAAAATTATAAATTTTAGAGAACAATGCTATAAGAGTGCTTCTGGTCCCTCGATTTCATCTTGGACTTTGTGGGAGATTTCGTACCAACAGACAAAAATGTATTTTTGAACAAGACGGTGGCTAGTGTTTTGAAACTAGTACGGGTATACCGAAACACAGCTATAAATTTGAGGAGAAGCATTTTTATAAAAGTATCCTGGTCCTCGTTTCATTTGGTACATTTCGAGCCTATTTCAATACACCATACTAAAATGGACCGAAATTCGTATTTTCGAACCAGATGATGGCTAGTGTTTTGAAAATCTGACGCGGAACCCGAAACACATTCCAAATTTAGAAGTAGAATGCTATAAGGTTTTCGGTCCTCGAATACATCTGGACTTTTCAGGCGATTTTCGTAACCCTCGACAAAAAATGGACCAAAATCTGTATTTTTTGGACAAGACGATGGCTAGTGTTTGAAATATTGACGCGGAATCAGAAACACTTTCATATATTTAGAAGAAGAATGCTATAAGGGTCTCCTGGTCCTCGATTTCATATGGACTTTTCATGCGATTTTCATACCACCTGACTAAAAATGGACAAAAATACGTATTTTCGAACAAGACGATGGCTAGTGTTTGATATCTGCACGGAACCCCAAAACACAATTATAAATATAGGAGAAGAATTCTATAAGGGTCTCCTGGTCCCTAATTTCATATGGACTTTTCAGGCGATTTTCGTAACCCCCAAGTAAAATGGACCAAAATCCGTATTTTTGAACGAGACGACGGCTAGTGTTTGAAATCTGACGTGGAACCCGAAACACAGTTACAAAGTTAAAAGAAGAATGCTATAAGGGTCTCTCGATCATCGACTATAACTAGACTTTTCGGGCGATTTTCGTTCCCCTCGACAAAAATAGACCAAAATATGTATTTTCGGACCAAACGATGGCTAGTGTTTGACATTTGATGCGGGACCCAACCCACAATCAGGTGATTTTCGTAGGACTTGAAAATAATTGACCGAAATATGACGCAAAACTCGGAACCACAATTATAAATTTAGGAGTAAGAATACTTTAAGGGTTTTCGGAACCACCCGACAAAAATGGACCAAAATCCGTATTTTCGAACAAAATGACGGCTAGTGTTTGAAATCTGACGCGGAACTCGAAAGGGTTTCTCGATTAAAGTTAGAAGAAGAATTCTATAAGGGTTTCTCGATCCTCGATTTCATCTAGACTTTTCAAGTGATTTTCGTACTCTTCAAAAAAAATAGATCAAAATCTGGAATTTACAGACCAAACGATGGTTAGTATTTGATATCTAACGCGGAACCCGAAACTCTGTTATATATTTAGGAAAAGAATGCTATATGGGTCACTCGGTCTTCAATTTCATCTAGACTTTTCATGCGATTTTGTAGAACTTGACAAAATTGAACCGAAAATTTGTGTTTCGAAAAACACGATGGCTAGTGGTTGAAATTTTATTTGGAAACTTGAAACACAGTTAAAATTTTTGGAGAAGAATGCTATAAAGGGTCTCCCGTTCCTCGATTTCATTTGGACTTTTCAAGGTGATTTTCGTACAAACTTGAAAAAAATTGACAATAAATCTGTGTTTTTCGAACAAGACGATGGTTAATGGTTGAATGATCAAAACACAATTATAAATTTAGTAGAAGAATGCTATAAAAGTCTCTTCGTTCTCGATTTCATTTGCACATTTTGGGCGATTTCCGTACTACTCGAATATAATGGACCGAAATCTATATTTTCGGACCAGACGATGGCTATTGTTTGACATTTGACGCGGAACCTGAAACACTGTTATATATTTAGGAGAAGAATGCTATAAGAGTCGCCTAGTCCTCGATTTAATCTGGACAATTCGGGCAATTTTCGCACCACCCGAAAAAAATAGACCAAAATCCGTAATTTCGAATAAGACGATGGGTAGTGTGTGAAATCTGATGCAGAACCCGAAACACAGTTTTAAATTTAGGAGAAGAATGTTTTAAAAGTCTCCTCCTCCTCGATTTCAACAAGACATTTCGGGCGTTTTCGTACCACTTTACTAAAATGTATAGAAATCCGTATTTTAGAACAAGATGATGGCTATTCTTTGAAATGTGACGTGGAACCCGAAACACAGTTATAAATTTAAAAGAAGAATGCTATAAAAGTCTCATAGTCCTCGATTTCATCTCCACATTTCGGGCAATTTTCGTACCACCCGAAGAAAATGGACTGAAATTCGTATTTTGGAACAACATGATAGTTGACTGTTGAAATCTGACGTAGAACCCGAATTACTATTATATAATTAGGAGAAGAATGCTATAAGGGTCTCCAAGTACTCGATTTCGTCTGGACTTTTCGTGCATTTTTGGACCAGACGATGGATAGTGTTTGAAATCTGACGCGGAACCTGAAACACTGTTATATATTTAGGAGAAGAATGCTTTAAGGGTCTCTCGGTCCTCGATTTCTTCTGGACTTTTCGGGCGAATTTTGTACCACCCAACAAAAATGGACCCAAATCTGTATTTTCGAACAAGATGATGGCTAGTGTTTGAAATCGGACGTGGAACCCGTAAAACGGTTATAAATTTAGGAGATGAATGGTATAAAAGTCTCCTGGTCCTCGATTTCATATGGACTTTGCGAGCGATTTTCATACCACTTGACTAAAATGGACCGAAATCCGTATTTTTGAACAAGATGATGGCTAGTGTTTGAAATATGACGTAGAACCCGAAACACGGTTATAAATTTAGTAGAAGAATGTTATAAAAGTCTCCTGGTCCTCGATTTCATCTGCACATTTTGGGCGATTTTCGTACCACCCGACTAAAATGGACCGATATCGGTATTTTTGAACAAGATGATGGCTAGTGTTGGAAATCTGACGCGGAACTTTAAACACTAATACAAGTTTTTGGGAAGAATGCTATAAGTGTTTCTTGGTCTTCAGTTTCCTCTGGACTTTTCGGGCGATTTTCGTACCACCCGAAAAAAAATAGACCAAAATCCGTAATTTCGAATAAGACGATGTGTAGTGTGTGGAATTTGATGTAGAGCCCGAAACACAGTTTTAAATTTAGGAGGAGAATGCTATAAGGGTCCCCCGGTCCTCGATTTCACTTGGACATTTCGGGTGATTTTCGTACCACACGAAAAAAATGGACCGAAATCCGTATGTTCGAACAAGATAATGGCTAGTGTTTGAAATCTCAAGCGGAACACGAAACACAATTATAAATTTTGTAGAACAATGCTATAAAATTCTCCTGGTCCTCGATTCATCTGGATATTTCGGGCAATTTTCGTACCACCCGAAGAAGAAAATGGACCGAAATTAGTATTTTCGGACCAGACGATGGATATTTGTTTGGAAATCTGACGCGGGAACCCGAAACTTGTTATATATAGAGGAGAAGAACGCTATAGGGTCTCTCGGTCCTCGATTTTTTCTGGACTTTTCGGGTGATTTTCGTACCACCCGACAAATATGGACAAAAATCCGTATTTCCCAACAAGATGATGGCTAGTGTTTAAAATCTTACTGGAATCGAAACACTGTTATATATTTTGGAGAACAATGCTATAAAAAGTCTTCCTGGTCCTTGATTTCATTTGGCCATTTCAGGCAATTTTCGTACCACCCCACGAAAATGGACCGAAATCTATATTTTTGGACCCAGACGATGGCATGTGTTTGATATCTGACGCGGAACCCGAAACACTATTATATATTTAGAAGAAGAATGCTATAAGGGTCTCTCGGTCATGGATTTCATATGGACTTTTTGGGCGATTTTCGTATCCCTCGACACAAATAAACTGAAATTTGTATTTTCGGACCAAACGATGGCTAGTTTTTGACATTTGACGCGGAACCTGAAACCCTGTTATATATTTAGGAGAAGAATGTTGTAAGGGTCTTCCGGTCCTTGATTTCGTCTGAACTTTTCAGGTGATTTTCGTACCACTTGACAAAAATTGACAGAAATCTGAGCTTTCGAACTAGATGATGGCCTGTGTTTGAAATCTGACGCAGAACCCGAAACACCTTTATAAATTTAGGAGAAGATTTATATAAAAGTCTCCTGGTCCTCGATTTCATTTGCACATTTAGGGCAATTTTCGTACCAGCCGACTAAAATGGACCAAATTTCGTATTTTCGAACAAGATAATGGCTAGTGTTTGAAATCTGACGCAGAACCCGAAACAATGTTATAAATGTTGGAGAAGAATGCTATAAGAGTCTCTGGTCCTCGATTTCATCTGGAAATTTCGGGCAATTTTTCGTACCACCCGACGAAAATGGACCAGACAGTGGTTAGTGTTTTGAAATCTGACACAAAACCCGAAACACCGTTATAAATTTAGCAGTAGAATGTTATAAAAGTCTCCTAGTCCTCGATTTCATCTGGACATTCTGTGCAAGCTTCGTACCACCCGAAGAAAATGGACCGAAGTTCGTATTTTTGAACAAGATGATGGCTAGTGTTTAAAATCTGACGCGGAACCCGAAACACAATTATAAATTTAGAAGAAGAATGTTATAAGGGTCTCTCGGTCGTTGATTTTATCTTGACTTTTCGAACGATTTTCGTACCCCTCGACCAAAATAGACCAAAATCTGTATTTTCGGACCAGACGATGGCTAATGATTAAAATCTTACGCGGAACCCAAAACACTGATATATATTTAGAAGAAGAATGCTATAAGGGTCTTCTGGAACTCGATTTCATTTGGACCAGACGATGGCTAGTAATTGAAATATAACGCAGAACTCGAAACACAGTTATAAATTTCGAAGAAGAATGCTACAAAAGTATCCTGGTCCTCGATTTAATCTGGACATTTCGGGAGATTTTCATACACGCCGACTAAAATGGACAGAAATCCGTATGTTTTGAACAAGATGATGGATAGTGTTTGAAATCTGAGGTGGATTCCATAACACGGTTATAAATTTAGGAGAAGAATGCTATAAAAGTCTCCTTGTCCTCGATTTCGCATCTTGACATTTTCGTGTGATTTGTACCACCCGATAAAATGCGACCGAAA
Source organism: Cicer reticulatum (assembly GCA_002896235.1). Taxonomy (NCBI): domain Eukaryota; kingdom Viridiplantae; phylum Streptophyta; class Magnoliopsida; order Fabales; family Fabaceae; genus Cicer; species Cicer reticulatum. The sequence continues at coordinate 10,852 of PGWS01025542.1, forward strand.
ATCCGTATTTTCGAACAAGATATTTAGGAGAATAATGCTATATAAGGTCTCCTAGTCTTCTATTTAATCTAGACTTTTCGGGCGATTTTTGCACCACCCGAAAAAATAGACCAAAATCCGTAATTTCGAATAAGACGATGGTTAGTGTGTGAAATCTTGGGCAAAACCCGAAACACATTTTTAAATTTAGGAGAAGAATGTTTTAAAAGTCTCCTGCTCCTCGATTTCATCTAGACACTTCGGGCAATTTTCGTACCACCCGAAGAAAAGTGACAGAAATCCGTATTTTCGAACAAGATGATGGCTAGTGTTTGAAATCTGACGCGGAATTCGAAACACAATAAGAATTCTATAAGGGTCACTCGGTCCTCGATTTTATATGGATATTTTGGGGCTATTTTCGTACCACCCGACTAAAATGGGCCGAAATCCGTATTTTCGAACAAGATGGTGGCTAGTGTTTAAAATCTGATGCGGAACCCGAACCACTGTTGTAAATTTTGGAGACGAATGCTCTAAGAGTCTCATGGTCCTCGAATTCATTAGGCCATTTCGTCCAATATTTGTACCTCCCGACGAAAATGGACCAAAATCTGTATTTTCGGACCAGACGATGGCTAGTGGTTGATATCTGACGTGGAACCCGATCACTGTTATATATTTAGTATAAGAATGCAATAAGCATTTTCGGTCCTCGATTTCATCTGGACTTTTCTGACGATTTTGTACAACCCGACAAAAATCGATCGAGACCTGTATTATCGAACCAAACGATGGCTAGTGTTTGAAATTTGACCCGGAACTCGAAACCTAGTTATAAATTTTGGAGAAGAATGCTTTAAGGGTATCCTGGTCCTCGATTTCATCTGGACTTTTCGGGTGATTTTTGTACCAACCGACAAAAATGGACCATAATCTACACTTTCGAACAAGACCATGTCTAGTGTTTGAAATCTGACTCGGAACCCGAAACATAGTGATAAATTTAGGAGAAGAATGGTATTAAAGTCTCCTGGTCCTCAATTTCATCTGGACGTTTCAGGCGATTTTCATTCCACCCGAATAAAATGGACCGAAATCCCTACTTTCGAACAAGATGATTGCTAGTGTTTAAAATCTGATGCGGTACTCGATACACGATTATAAATTTCAGATAGGAATGCTACAGAAGTCTTTTGGTCCTCAATTTCATCTGGATATTTCGCGCGATTTTCGTACCACTCGACAAAAATGGATTGAAATCCGTATTTTCGAACTAGATGATGGCTAGTGTTTGAAATCTGACGTGGAACCTCGAAGCACTGTTATAAATTTGGAGAAGAATGCTATAAGAGTCTCTTGGTCCTAGATTTCATCTGGACATTTCCGGGAATTTTCGTACCACTCGACGAAAATGGACCAAAATCTGTATTTTCGGACCAAACGTTGGCTAGTGTTTGAAATCTAACGCGGAACCCGTAACACTGTTATATATTTAGGAGAAGAATTCTATGAGGCTCTCCCAGTCCTCGATTTCATCTGGACTCTACGGGAGATTTTCGTACCACTCAATAAAATGGACCGAAATTCGTATTTTTGAACAACATGATGGCTAGTGTTTGAAATCTGACGCGGAACTCGAAACAAAGTTATAAATTTAGAAGGAGAATGATATAAACGTCTCCTGGTCCTGGATTTCATCTGGACGTTTTGGGCAATTTTCGTACCACCCGACGAAAGTTTACTGAAAATCGTTTTTTCGAACAAGAAGATGGCTAGTGTTTGAAATCTGACGCGGAACGCGGAACAAAATTATAAGTTTAGAAGAAGAATGCTATAAGGGTCTCTCGGTCCTCGATTTTATCTAGACTTTTTGGGCGATTTTCATACCCTCGACAAAAATGGAACAAAATCAGTATTTTATGACCAGACAATGGCTAGTGTTTCAAATTCGATGCGGAACCCGAAACATTGTTATATATTTAGGAGAAGAATGCTATAATAGTCTTCCGGTCTTTGATTTCAGCTAGAATATTCGAGCGATTTTCGTACAACCCAACAAAGATGGACATAAATCTTTATTTTCGGACTAGACGATTGCTAGTGTTTGAAATTTGACGCGGAACTCGGAACACAGTTATAAATTTTGGAGAAGAATACTATAAAAGTATCCTGGTCCTCGATTTCATCTGGACATTTCGAGCTATTTTCTTACCACCATACTAAAATAGACCGAAATTTGTATTTTCGAACAAGATGATGACTAATGTTTGAAATCTGACGCAGAACCCGAAACACTATTCAAAATTTAGAAGAAGAATGCTACAAGGGTCTCTCGGTCCTCGATTACATATGGACTTTTCAGGCGATTTTTGTAACCCTCGACAAAAATAGACCAAAATCTGTATTTTTGGTTTTTGGACAAGACGATGGCTAGTGTTTGAAATCTGACGCGGAATCCGAAACACTTTCATATATTTAGAAGAAGAATGCTATATGGACTTTTCAGGCGATTTTCGTACCACCTCACTAAAATGGACAAAAATCCGTATTTTCGAACAAGACGATGGCGAGTGTTTGATATCTGCACGGAACCCAAAACACAATTATAAATATAGGAGAAGAATTCTATAAGGGTCTCTTGGTCCCCAATTTCATCTGGACTTTTCGGTCGATTTTGGTACCCCTCGACAAAAATGGACCAAAATATGTAGTTTTCGACCAGAAGATGGCTGGTGTTTGATATCTGACACCGAACCCGAAATAATGTAATATATTTAGGAGAAGAATGCTATAAGGGTCTCCCGGTCCTCGATTTCATCTGGAGTTTTCATGCGATTCTCGTAACACCCTATTAAAATGGACCGAAATCCGTATTTTCGAACAAGATGATGGCTAGTATTTGAAATCTGACGCTAACCCTGAAACACAGTTATAAATTTAGAAGACGAATGCTATAAGTGTCTCTCGGTCCTCAATTTCATCTAGACTTTTGGGACAATTTTCGTACCCCTCGACAAAAATGGAACAAAATATTTTCGGACCAGACGATGGCTAGTGTTTGATATCTGAGGCGGAGCCCAAAAACTTCTATATATTTTGGAGAAGAATTATATAATGGTCTTACAGTCCTCGATTTCATTTGGACTTTTTGGATGATTTTCGTAAAACCCGACAAAAATAGACCGAAATTCGTATTTTCGAACAAGACGACGGCTAGTGGTTGAAATAAGACGCGAAACCAGAAACACAACTAAAAATTTAGGAGAAGAATGCTATAAGGATCTCTTGCTTCTCGATTTCATCTGAACATTTCGGGTGATTATCGTACCACCCGACTAAATGGACCGAAATCCTTATTTTTGAACAAGATGATGACAAGTGTTTGATATAATGATCTCTCAGTCCCCGATTTCAAACACATTTATAAGTTTAGGAGAAGAATGCTATAATGGTCTCCAAGTCCTCGATTTGATCTGGACATTACGGGCGATTTGTACCACCCGACAAAAATGGACCAAAATCCGTATTTTCGAACAAGACGATGGCTAGTGTTTGATATCTGACGCGGAACCCGAATCACTGTTATATATTTAGGAGAAGAATTCTATAAGGGTCTCCCGGTCCTTCATTTCATGTGAACATTTGAGGCGATTTTCGTACCACATGACTAAACTTGACCGAAATCTCTATTTTCGGACCAGACGATGGTTAGTGTTTGAAATCTGACGCAGAAACCTAAACTCAGTTATAAATTTTGGAAAAGAATGCTATAAGGGTCTCCAAGTCATCGATTTCATCTAGACTTTTCGGGTGATTTTAGAACCACCCGACAAAAATTGACTGTAATCCGTATTTTCGAACAAGATTATGGCTAGTGGTTAAAATATAACGCGAAACCCGAAATACAATTATAAATTTAGGATAAGATTGCTATAAGGGATTGTCGGAACCCGATTTCATCTAGACTTTTAAGGCAATTTTCGTACCCCTCGACAAATATTGACTAAAATCTGTATTTTCAAACCTGACAATGGCTAAGGTATTAAATTTGACGCGGAATACTATAAAAGTCTCTTGGTTCTCGATTTAATCTGGACATTACGGGCAATTTTCGTACCACTCGACAAAAATGGACTGAAATCGTTATTTTCGAACAAGACGATGGTTAGTCTTTGAAATATGACGCGGATTCCGAAACACGGTCATAAATTTAGAAGAAGAGTGCTATAAGGGTCTCTCAGTCCTTGATTTCATCTAGACTTTTCAGGAAATTTTCGTACCCCTCGACAAAAATGGATTAAAATCTGTATTTTTGGACCAAACGATGGCAAGTGTTTGATATCAGACGCGGAACCGAAAAACACTATTATATATTTAGGAAAAGAATTCTATAAGGTCTGTCTTGGTCCTCGATTTCATTTGGACTTTTCTGGTGATATTCGTACCATCCGATAAAAAATTGATTGAAAATCCATAGTAATTGAACTATGACGCGAAACTCGAAACGCAGTTAAAAATTTAGGAGAAGTATGTTATAAGGGTCACCCGTTCCTCGATTTCATCACGACTTTTCGGGCGAGTTTTGTACCACCCACAGAAAATTGGCCGAAATCCGTATTTAGAACAAAGATGATGGTTAGTGTTTGAAATATGACGCGAAAATCTGAACCACAATTATAAATTTAGGAGAAGAATGCTATAAAAGTCACCTGGTTGTCGATTTCATCTGGACATTTCAGGCGATTTTGGTACCACCCGACTCAAATGGACCAAAATCCATATTTTCGATCAAGATGCTGGTTAGTGTTTGAAATCTGACGCGGAACCCAAAACACTGTTATATATTTTGGAGAGGAATGCTATAAGAGTCTCATGATCCTCAATTCATCTGGCCCATTTCGGGGAATTTTCGTACCACCCCACCAAGATGGACCAAAATCTATATTTTTCGAACCAGAAGATGGCTAGTGTTTGAAATCTGACCTGGAACCCGAAAAGCTGTTATATATATAGGAGAAGAACGCTATAAGGGTCTCCCGGTCGTCAATTTCATCTGGACTTTTCGAGTGATTTTCGTACTACCCGACAAAAATGGAGCAAGATTTGTATTTCCGAACAAGATGATGGCTAGTGTTTGAAATCTGACGCGGAACTCGAAACACTTTTATATATTTTGGAGAAAGAATGCAATAAGAGTCTTTTGTTCCTCTAATCATCTGGCCATTTTGGGCAATTTTCGCACCACCTCACGAAAAATGGACCAAAATCTATATTTTTGGACCCAGACGATGGCATGTGTTGACATCTGACGCGAAACCCGAAACACAGTTATATATTTAGAAGAAGAAAGCTATAAGGGTCTCTCAGTTCTGGATTTCATATGGACTTTTCAAGCGATTTTCGTATCCCTCGACAAAAATGGACTAAAATTTCTATTTTCGGACCAACGATGGCTAGTGTTTGAAATCTGACGCAGAACCCGAAACACCGTTATAAATTTAGGAGAAGAATGATATAAAAGTCTCTTGGTCCTCGATTTCATTTGCACATTTTGGGGCAATTTTCGTACCAGACCGACTAAAATGGATAGTCCGTATTTTCGAAACAACGATGATGGCTATTGTTTGAAATCTCACGCAGAACCCGAAACTATGTTATACATTTTGGACATTTCGGGCAATTTTTGTACCACCCGACGAAAATGGACCAAAATCTGTATTTTCGGACCAGACGATGGCTAGTGTTTGAAATCTGACGCAAAACCCAAAACATAGTTATAAATTTAGCAGTAGAATGCTATAAAAGTCTCATAGTCCTCGATTTCATCTAGACATTTCGTGCACGTTTCGTACCACCCGAAGAAAATGGATCGAAATTCTTATTTTCAAACAAGATGATGGATAGTGTTTAAAATCTGACGCGGAACCTGAAACACAATTTTAAATTTAGAAGAAGAATGCAATAAGGGTCTCTCGGTCGTTGATTTTATCTTGACTTTTCGAACGATTTTCGTACCCCTCGACAAAAATAGACCAAAATCTGTATTTTCGCACCAAACGATGGCTAGTAGTTGAAATCTGACGCGGAACCCAAAACACTGATATATATTTAGAAGAAGAATGCTATAAGGGTCTTCCGGAACTCGATTTCATTAGGACTTTTCGGGCAATTTTCGTACAACCTGACATAGATGGACCGAAATCCTTGATTTTATTTGGACTTTTCGGGTGATTTTATTTGGATATTTCGGGCGATTTTCGATGGATAGTGTTTTAAATCTGACGCAAAACCGAAACACAATAATAAATTTAGGGGAAGAATGCTATAAAAGTCTCTTGGTCCTCGATTTCATCTAGACATTTCCGACGGTTTTGTACCCCTCGAAAAAAATGGACTAAAATCTGTATTTTCAGACCAAGACATGGCTAGTGTTTGAAATCTGGCGCGGAACCCGAAACACCGTTATATATTTAGGAGAAGAATGTTATAAGGGTCTTCTGGCCCTCGATTTCATCTGGACATTAGAGGCCATTTTCGTACAACCCGACTAAAATGGACAGAAATCCGTATTTTCGAACAAGATGATGGCTAGTGTTTGAAATCTGACGCGAAACCCGAAGCACATTTATAAATTTAGAAGAAGAATGCTATAAGGGTTTCTCAGTCCTCGAATTCAACTAGACTTTTCCAGCGATTTTCGTACACCTCGACAAAAATGGACAAAAATCTGTATTTTCTGACCAGACTATTGCTAGTGTTTAAAATATGACGCGGAACTCGAAACACTATTATATATTTAGGAGAAGAATTTCAGAATGGTCTCCCAGTCTTGGATTCCATCTAGACCTTTCGGGCGATTTTTGTACCATCCGACAAAAATGGACCGAAATTTGTGATTTTGAACAAGATGATGGCTAGTGATTGATATCTGACGCGGAGCCCGAAACACAATTATAAATTTTGGAGAAGAATGCTATAAAGGTCTCTTGGTGCTCGATTTCATCTGGACTTTTCGGGCGATTTTCGTACAACTTAACAAAAATGGACTAAATTTTGTATTTTTGGACCAGACAATGGCACTGTTTGAAATCTAACACGGAACCCGAAACGATGTTATATATTTAGTAGAAAAATGCTATAAAGGTCTCCCGGTTCTGAATATCACATGGACCTTTCGGTCGATTTTCATACCATTCGACAAAAATTGACCGTAATCTGTATTTTCGATCAAGACGATTGTTAGATTTTGAAATTTGATGCGGAATTCGAAACACAATTATAAATTTGGGAGAAGAATGTTATATTAGTCTCCTGGTCCTCGATTTCATATGGACATTTCAGGCGATTTTCGTACCACCCGACAAAAATGGACAAAAATCCGTATTTTCGAACAAGACGATGGCTAGTGTTTGAAATCTGACGCGGAACCCAAAACATAGTTATATATTTTGGAGAAGAATGCTATAAAAGTCTTATGGTCCTCGATTTCATCTGGACATTTCGGGTGATTTTCGTAACAACTGACTAAAATTGATCGAAATTCGTATTTTCGAACAAGATGATGGCTAGTGTTTGAAATCTGTAACGGAACCCAAAACACAGTTATAAAATTAGGAGAAGAATGCTATAAGGGTCTCCCGGTCCTCGATTTTATCTGGACTTTTCAATCGATTTTCATACCCCCGACAAAAATTGACTGTAATCCGTATTTTCGAACAAGACGATGGCTAGTGGTGGAAATATGACACAAAACCCGAAACACAGTTATAAATTTAGGAGAAGAATGATATAAAGGTCTCCTAGTCCTCGATTTCATTTAGACTTTTCGGGCGATTTCCGTACCCCTCGACAAAAATGGACCGAAATCTGTATTTTTAAATAAGATATTGGTTAATGTTTGACATTTGGCACGGAATCCGAAACATTTTTATAAATTTAGGAGACGAATCCTATAAAAGTCTCCCGGTCCTCGATTTCATCTGGACTTTTGTAACGCCCCAAATTTTTTGATCCAAAAATTACTTAAAAATATTAGTTTTCTTTTAGAAATAACTATAATTTTTTTTTTGAAGTAGTTCATCATGTAATAATTTAAAGATGCGTCAGAAAATGACTTGATATTTTTTTTTTGTAAGAGAATGTAATGCAATTTACTAAAATATTATTTATTCATTTATTTGCAAAATTAATATTCCAGATATTAGATCAATATTCACTTATGCTCCAAAATAAAATAAAGTCTCTTTAATTGAAATTCAAAATAAGCAAGGTTGACTGAAATTAATTACATTCAATTATTTACCAGCAAATGAAATCTCACTTCCCGCATTTCTATTAAAAGTCAATAATGAAAAGTAAATAACTTTACAATGTACGACAAAATTTTTAGTAATACAAAATATTATTTTTAAAGTAAAGGTCTCATTTCCCACGCGCGTGCACCAATCAAACATCATTCATACGACTTTTGATATCATTAGTACCTAAATATTGGTGTAAGGGGTCAGTTCATCCCACAACAAATTAAACCAAATAATAAATTAACAACCATAAAATATGAATATAAAATCTTTTCGTAATAAAAGATTTTAAAAAAATTGATTCTTTAATAGTTCTTAAAGATGTATCAAAAGTCATAGAATGTATCTAAATAAATCAAGTATCAATCGTATAGCAAATAATTAGATCAAAATAAAATAACATAAAAATGTATGCAAGTCATGCATGCTCCTAAACATATATGATCCGGATATAACCAGCCACACAGGCGTCCACACAGAAGTCACCCATACCAATGGGGAAAATTAAACCAGCCACACAGGCGTCCACAAAGATGCATATGATATGTCATGAAATGATAATGATGCTCAAAGATACATATCACCACCCAATTAGATAATCACATAAATCACAAGCCACTTAGGCAACCACAAAGATAACAATATTAAAAATCCAATTCACCAGCCACTTAGGCAACCACAAAGATAACAATATTTAAAATACAAAAATCACCAGCCACTTAGGCAACCACAAAGATAAATATTTAGAACACAAATCACTAGCCACTTAGGCAACCACAAAGATAACAATATTTAGAATGCAAATCACCAACCACTTTGGCAACCACAAAGATAAAAATATTTAAAATACAAACCACCAACCAAACCACTTAGACAACCACATAGATAAATATTCAAAACACAAATCACAAGCCACTTAGTCAACCACAAAAATAATATTTATTACAACACAAATCAAGGTTTGCCGCTAAACACATCACAAAAATCAACTTAATCATGTTATCATAATTAAAATTAAAACTTTACACCAATTCCCCAAGACTCATATAGATTTCTTAAAAAATCAAAACTTTGAAATGAAATAGCACAAAAATCGAAACTTTAAATTAAAGACATCCTAAAAAATATATTACTCATGAGATCATAATAAAAATCATAGCTTTATAATTAAGTACACATATAAACAACACACAAATAATAACTTTACATCAAATATATGACATCAAACATATTACTCATGTTATAATAATAAAAATCGAAATTTATAATTAAGTTTATCAAAGCAAACATATTACTCATAAAAATAAAATATTATAGTTAAATTCTTTAAGGCAATTAAAAATCAATATTTTTCTTTTAAGACAACAAGTTTTATATCAATATCTTACAAACTATTAATTTAATATCTAGCCTAACATTGCATGGGAAAATCCCTTACCTTAGGCGCTTCTTTCTTAACACCTCTAAATTTGCACGAGAAATAGCTCACGAGGCAGTAATGAATTCAACACCGATAGATATTGGAATTTACGACTCAGAAAATTATTTTGAGAGTGTAAGAATGACAAATATGTGTGACAACAAGATGCCTAATAGAAACGTATGAACATATAAGCTATTTACGTTGCACTATTACCATTGATTCTTGTCTAAAATTGAAGTGCACTTAATCCAACATTATACTACCAATAATTACTATTTCTTTAATTTTATTAGGTTGTTACAAAAGCCAATTGAAATTTTATATGTATGAGTTAATTTGAATTAACTAATAGAGTTCACCATATATTGAAGGGTGTCACACACCAATTTTAATTAAATAAATAAATTAGAGATTGTCACATCACCCTTTTAATTTTTTTATCTAATAGTTACGAAACCAAAAATTTCATAGAATTATTTTTGTAGACAATTATAATAAAAATTATAATTTTAGTTTAAAAAAGATGAATGCATGAGATACAAAAAGGACAATAGTCTTTTTGTGTCCTCTCTTAATTACACAAAAAAACTTATAATTAAATTTATAATCTTCCTTTAAAAAATAAATTAAGGGTGTTTAAAATGAATTAATGCACATTATGTCAAGAAAACACCATGAATTGTCATAAAAATCTTGTCATTAAGGAGAGTAAAAGAATGAGTTCAAGTCACTAATTTTTGTTTTTATAGGATAGACCAAAAATATTTTCAAAACACTTATACATAAAGGTTGGTTTCACTAACTCTATAATATCTCCTAAAATGAATACTTATTTGGTCGCAAATAAAACTAACAAACGATATAACTTATATAAATTCTAATTTAATTAAATAATTCAACTAATATTTTATCAACTAAAATAAATCAAGCAAGACAAGAAATACCACTCACACATAACAAAATAAAACAAACATATCTAACACATCAATTTCATGATTATCGAAACTAATCAAATAAAAAAATGTCCATTTATGAAATAATGACATCATAAATAGTCCCCCATGTAATTGTCACGTCAAAACAATTAAATAAAAATGAAGATTATAATTATTTAAGTAGAATAGAGTGTGATAAAATTTAATTTAATTTATTTTACACATAGAATAATTATTAATTTAGTAATAGCTATTACTAAAAAGATACATATATAAAATATATGAAAATTTTGGGGTGTTACACAGGTGCGATTCCATTTTTCTCAAGTTTAGATGTGGGTAGTTTTCTTGGCTTCAAAGGAAAAAATAAACGGTGCAAGTCAGAAAAATCCTGGCTTCGAAGGAAAAAGAAAAGGGTGCGGGTAAGAAATCCCGACTTCAAAAGAAAAAAAGGGGCAAATCATCATCATCCTCACCACTCAATCAAAGGTTGTGGGTTAGTCACGCGAATTTTAAATCATATGGTGCAGTTTGTCATCCTGACTCTTAAATCAAAGGCTACAGTCAGTGTCCCAACTTTAAATTTATACACTAATGTAAAATATGAAATGTCAGAACGGATTTTGATGATGCAACATTTGCCTTCATTTTCATATATATTTTTCCATTTTTCTTAAGCAACATATTTTGTCAAATGTTTCTCTAATCTCTTTCACTCCGTACGAACATGATCCTTTGATCATGGATGAAAATGTGCACTACTTCAAAACATATTAGTTATTGTCCTTTTGACTTAAAGAGATATTGTTACTCTCAATTGATCCCTAGTTGCCCCTGTTTCTTTCGGTAAACAACCATAGCTATTTATGCGCTCTTAACATTCACATTTTTTGTGCCCCATCAAATGATTATCATAAAAAATGCATTTTGACAAAATATATTTATAACACAAGAAATTAGTGAAGGAAGATTCAAATAATGATATTTAGTGAGAAAATATATGGTACAAAAAAAAGGTTCAAATAATGATATTTAATGAGAAAATATATGGTACAAAAAAAAAAGATTTATAGAAATAAAAGAAGATAAGGTGATCTCGTGTGGGTAAATGACCCAATTTGTTAGTAGTATTTCATAAAGAAGTGTGCTAGTAACTAATGCCACAATTTCAATCATGTTTGTAACCCATTTTGGAAGATATGATTTGCCTTAATCTATCTTCACAATCTTTCAATATATTCTGCTTCGACTTTGTTCTCTATAAGTAAGCCATATTCTTTGGTTAAACTTTTTTAGATTCTCAAACTAGTGGTCTTCTTTTATTCTTTTTTTTTTTTGCCCTAATTTTACTTAGATTTACCGAACTCTTGAATCGTTTTGATTGGTGATTGTGATGAATGATCATTTTCATAAGAGTTAGTATTAACATTGTTAGTATTTTTTTAATCACAAAATTGAAAGCTTGGTAGAAATCCATGTTTAAAATAACATGATTCCATTGTATGTCTAAGTTTCTTGTAGAAAGAACACATCTTAACCTAGACATTACCTCTTCCTAGACAAGAGGAACACCGTCATCCATGTGAATTTGGAGTGAAACCTATGTTCTGATTGGAGTTTTTAAGTAACATTTTAAAGTTTTTGCGCCATAATGCTTCTCCACATTTGTTGCTCTTGCAAAAGAATAGAAGGGAAGACCTTGTCGACCTCTAACAAGGGTTCTATCATCAATATTTGGGTTTTGATAGTATTGAAAGAATCATTGAAGCCTTTCATGAAACATATGATGAATTCAGTTTCACATTGTTTCTTGAGTAAATTGATGGCATTGCAACTACAAGTAGGTAAGACACAACGATTCTTTAGATCCTACCATTTACATTGTAGGCAAAAACATAAGACATAGTGACAACTGATGTTTCAAAGGTTAGAGGATGGAGAGATGATGACCCATCCATTTTTGAAATAACCATTGTAGCAAGATTGCAAGGAGAATTCCAAGTAACAAATGGTTACGGGCCAACAAAAGTTGCACAAGTTATGAAGGTAATAGTCACAAACACATGTTTGATAAGTATGTTAGATTTAAGATGTTTTACCGTGACTCTGATAAATCTACATGATACAAAAACATAAAATCTACGTGATACAAAACATACAATTGTTTAGTGATATATTTATAGTAATTTTTATTAAATCAACTAGTTTTATTAATAATAAGAAATAATAATGTCATATGAGACCTTTTGTAAATTATTGACATGTTTTTCACAACATTATTATTAGATAAAATTTTATAGTCTCTACTTATATAAATTAAGTTCAAGTAGTTATTGACATGAACAGCAGGTTAAAACTAATATCTAAAAAAAATTAGAAAAATATATTGATTGATATATATTAGTATCATTTCATATAATTTGTGGACATTTTTACGTTGAAAAGTAATTGGATACATGTCAAAGGAGGATTTGTATTCCCTCATCTCCCCATTAAATTTATTAGCTCCATTTATAGGTTTTGTAAATTATAAAGTCTAATAAAATTTTAATGATAATGATAAAATGATGAACATGACTCTTTATGTTTAATTCTCGCGTACAACAAATTTAGAACGTGAGTAAAGTCAGATGTGTATTCAATCACCTTTTAATTAGATTGTTTGTGATTTCAAAATTCGAAAAGACAACTATCATTTAAAATTATTGTTCCAGATATTCTTTTAAATTAATACACTTGAATCATGTTCTTAATATTTCTATTCTTTCATAATTGATAATATTTTTCCAATACAAATGACAGTCATTAGCATGATATTTTGTGTTTTAATTTTTCAAGCTAATGTCATGTTAATTAAAATTGATTTGCGTTTTTTCAGGAACATTGGAGCACCTTTATAGTTGAAGATGACTTCAAGTTCATTGCAAGCATTGGACTAAATGCAGTTAGAATTCCAGTGGGTTGGTGGATAGCAAGTGGCCCAATTCCACCATGGCCTTATGTTGGAGGCTTATTGAACGCACTAGACAATGCCTTCCCATGGGCACATAAGCCCATTAACTCAACAAACCCTTTTTAAAAATGGGAAATTTTCACATAAAAAATCAACAACACGGGAAATAAGATAATTATCAGTAGTTAAAGTGATACTAATAAGAATGTTACGACTTTTCTCGAAAGGGTTTGAACTATGTCCCTTAAAATTACAAGATCAATGTTTTTTACCATGATGCTAGTATCTTTTATATATTTCTGCCAAATTTGGTTAGATAAAAGCTAGATTCTAAAATGAATTTTTTTTTAATATATAATGAATTGATATTGAAATATTAGCATAACAAGTAATATCTTTATTAACAATTTATCTGTAGGAAATATGGATTAAAAATCATCATTGATCTTCATGCTGCACCTGGTTCTCAAAACGGATTTCAACATAGCTCTTCAAGAGATGGTTCACAAGAATGGGGAAAAGAAGATGAAAATATCCAAGAAACAGTTGATGTTATAAGCTTCCTAATTGCAAGGTTTATATATATAGTGTTGGGAAAAAATCAGAGATAATTAGCGATAACTATCTCAATAGTGCGGAATATTTTTTCCCCCACCTGTGCAGATAAATGACCAAACAGAAAATACAATTCCACATAGGAAAAATAATTGGCAGAAAATTA